>BQNB010000895.1:0-153122 GCA_026074375.1 Tanacetum coccineum | reverse complement strand
GAAGGGACACACCCTTATTTCCTACAATGATGGTACAAGCTCAACAAGAACAGGGTGAAGGTTCAACAATGCCCACTGATCCTCAACACACACCCACCATTATTTAACCATCAACATCTTAACTCCAAAAGAAACAAAGATCAAGAAGGACAAAGAGAAAGGACACTGAGGTACCTCAGCCTAGTGGTCTTACAACCAATGTTGCAGATGAGGCTGTCAATAAGGAGATGGATGACAATTTGGTGAAGGATGCCACTACTGCTACTGGCTTTGAAGAAGAGCAGGACAGAGGTAACATAGATAAAACCCAATCCAAGGCAATACCTAATGAACCAAGTTCCCTAGGAACTAGTTCAGGTGGTGGTCCCAGGCGCCAAGAAACCATGGGGGATACAATTGCTCAGACTAGTTCTGAAAATGTATCTAAACTTTCCAATGATTCACTGCTCGCAGGAGTTAACACACCTCAAAGTGATGAGGATAGATTGAAACTTCAGGAATTGATGGAATTATGTACCAACTTGCAAAATAGAGTTATTAACCTGGAGAACACAAAGACTGCTCAAGCTCAGGAGATTACAAGTCTGAAACTGAGAGTCAAGAAGTTATAGAAGAAAGGAGGGTTAAGAACTCACAAGCTCAAAATATTATACAAGATTGGTAGATCTGCAAGAGTGATTTCCTCTGATGAAGCTAGTTTGGGTGATCAGGAGGATGCATCCAAACAGGGGAGGAAAATTAATGACATTGATAAAAATGCAGAGATTACATTGGTTGATGAAACTCAGGGGAGGCACAATGATGATATAATGTTTGATGTGAGTGATCTTGCTAGTGAAGAAGTATTTGTTGCAAAACAAGGAGTTCCTGATAGTAAGAAAGATGATGTTGCTCAAGTTAATACCGCTGATACAACAGTTAGTACTGCCAGTACAATTCTAGTTAGTGCTGCTTTAATAACTAATGTTAAAATTACTTTGGCTCAAGCACTGGTAGAGTTGAAGAGTGTTAAACTTACAACAGTTGCTAGCATAAGACCCAAGGCTAAAGGGCTTGTTATTCATGAAGAGGAGCAAGCAACTACACGAACAGTTTCTTCTCAACAACCATTACAGGTTAAGGTTCAAGACAAGGGTAAAGGAATCTTGGTAGAAGAACCTGTGAAGTCTATAAAGAAGAAAGATCAAATCAGACTTGATGAAGAACTTGCATTCAAGCTACAAGCTGAAGAAGAACAAGAAGAAAGACTTGCAAGAGAAAAAGTTGAAGCCAATGTTGCTTTAACTGAAGAATGGAATGACATTCAAGCAAAGAATGAGGCTGATCAGTTATTAGCTGAAAGATTGCAAGCAAGAGAACAAGAAGAGTTGACAATTGAAGAAAGGGCTATATTGTTTCAACAACTCTTAGAGAAAAGAAGGAAACACTTTGCAGCAAAAAGAGTAGAAGAGAAAAGGAACAGACCAGCAATAAAAACTCAACAAAGGAGTATCATGTGTACTTATTTAAAAAACATGGAAGGATGGAAGCCCAAAGATTTGAAGAGCAAGTCTTTTGCAAATATTCAAGAATTATTTGACAAAGCAATGAAAAGGGTGAATACCTTTGTTGACTACAGAAATGAGTTGATGGAAGAGAGTTTCAAGAAAGCAAAAGTGATGGAAGAGAGTTCTAAGAAAGCTAAAGTAAAGATAGCACAAGAAAGCAGTTCAAAGAGAGCAGGAGGAGCTCTATAACAAGAAATCTCTAAAAAGCAAAAAGTGGAAGAAGACAAAGAGTCTAAAGAGCTTAAACAATGTTTAGAAATAATTCCAAATGATGGAGATGATGTAACTATTGATGCTACACCTCTTTCTACTAAATCTCCAACCATTGTTGACTACAAGATCTATAAAGAAGGGAAGAAAAGCTATTTCCAAATTATCAGAGCAGATGGTATAAAAGTTTTGACAGAGAAGACTTGGAAACTTTGTACAAGTTGGTAAAAGCTAAGTATGGATCAACAAGACCAGTGGAGGACTTGGATTTAGTTTTATATGGAGATTTAAAGACAATGTTTGACCCACATGTTGAAGATCAAGTATGGAAAAATCAATCAGACTACAGAGTATTAGAATGGAAGCTATATGACTCATGTAGAGTAGTTATTGCGAAGCAAATGTGCACATTCATATGTTGGTAGAGAAGAGATATCCCCTTACACCTGCTGTAATTACTGATATGTTGAACAAGAAGCTTAAAGCTGATCATTAGAATGAAATGTGTTATCAGCTTCTTAAGCTCATCACAAAACAGCTCAAGAATCAATGAAGTGTTTAGAAGCATCCACCTAGTGATTAATGAAGCTTTCAATAAAAGAAACTTCAAATTTTCAAGGTTTCAAAGTCTACATATCTATATGATGGTTGAGAAAAAGTATCCCCTAACACCAGCTACAATCACAAATATGCTAAATAAGAAGCTACAAGCTGATCATTGGAATTAAATGTGTTATCAGCTTCTTAAGCTCATCACAAAACAGCTTAAGAATCAATGAAGTGTTTAGAAGCATCCAGGTGATTAATGAAGCTTTCAATGAAGAAACTTGAGATTTTGAAGGAAAATATCAAGTTTAGGGGAGGATTGTTAGGATTAAAAGCCTTCGTAAAGTTACTACTGCTAAGTTAATGCTGCTGGTGTATAAGTTACTATCGCTGGTGCTAAGTTAATGCTGCTAGTACAAAAGTTACAACTACTCAAAGATTAAGACTGCTGAAAGAGTTTCTACTGTCAAAAGAGAATGGATAAAGACAGAAGAAAGGATAAAGATTGATTGGAGATCAAGATTACTTACGTGATAAGTATTAGTTATTTATAGAATAGATCATAGAGAATATTCTAAGTTTTAGGAATATATTGTAAATCGACTAGGACTCCTTGGTGTATAAAAGGAGGTCCTAGGACATAGAGTTTGATATCTAGAAATCGTTTTGTTTTGATATCGTTATAGCTTCAAGGTTTTGTAACCCTAATACTAGTTAGAGTATTCATTTTAATATATTGAAGCTTTGTTTGTTAATCTGTGTGTTTATTAGAATTACTATTCTATTGCATATTCTTCTTATTGATCAAAGATTAGATTTCGTATAATCTTTGATATATTTTTACAAAGTTTCTATCATAGTTGTGTAGGATTTATCTTGCATAACTAAACCTTACACAAGCTAAGGAATTCAAGATTCATTCAAGTGGGATCAACAGAAAATGTAGAGCATGTAGATAATTTAAGATTTAACTTGCTAAGTGTAGGTTAAATATGTGATAATAAATGTAAAGTAATATTCCCTGAACATGATAGCGAAATTACTAAGGATAGAAAAGTCATAGGCAGAGGTATTAGGAAAAGCGTCTTGTATGTGATGAAATTAAGAAAGAAGCCAAAAGATAAAATTTGTCTTACAACGATTGTAGAAAACTCCACTTTGTGGGATAGGAGATTAGGTCACGCAAATATGCATCTAATTCAATCGTTGGCATCTAAGGAACTAGTTAGGAATTTACCTAAGCTTAGGTTTGATCAACATTTTTATGATGCTTGCAAAACTAGAAAACAAGCTCACACTAGTCACAAATCTAAGAATATAGTCTCAACGAGTAGACGCTTAGAACTCCTTCACATGGATCTTTTCGGTCCATCCGCCGTACGAAGTTACGGAGGAAACCTCTACACCTTAGTAATAGTAGACGACTATTCTAGGTATACATGGACAAGATTTCTCAAGACCAAAACCGAGGCTTTTAAGCAATTTGAAATCTTTAGTAAGAAAATTCAAAACCAACTAGGTTGTTCAATAGTGTCAATTAGGAAGGACCACGATAGAGAATTTGCTAATGAAGTGCAATTGGGAGAGTTTTGTAATGCCAACGGTATTACACATAACTTCTCGACTTCACGCACTCCACAATCAAATAACGTGGTAGAAAGGAAAGATAAGACTCTACAAGAAATGAGTAGAACAATGTTGAATGAACAATTGTTACCAAAAAAGTTTTGGTGTAACGACGTTAATGTGTCACTGTGTGTAGGTAATTTTGTTATCAAGTTTTACTATTTATATTTTGTCGACTTTACCTATTAACTAACACTAACGGGCAGTGTACTCGATCAATTGTAGGTTCATTGGTAAGTAGGGTGTCGATAACTAAGAGTGAGCATTAATACATATATCTATTGGTATTTTAGTTATCTAGTTTAGTTCTAATTAAGCCTAAACTAACGCAAAGAGGAGGGTTCTCAGCCTGAGAGACTGGTATGAGATTTGGTTTAATGAAGCAATAAGTAAGACAATTAACACACACAAGCAAACAAACATATGATAAGTGTTGGGACTTAAAAGACTTCAAGGATTCTTACTACTACACAGGTACATAATGGAAATTATGCTAAGTAGTTAGTACTGGTAGTATAAAGTTACCACTGCTAGTTACTACTGTTAGTATAATTTAGTACTGTTAGTATTGAGTTTCTACTATCAGTAGAAGTTAAGACTGCTCAGAGTTAAAGACTGAAAATATGCTAAGTGGTTTGTACTGTTAGTACAAAAGTTACTACTGCTAGTGTAACTTAGTACTGTTAGTATAACTTAGTGCTACTAGAGTAAAGTTACAACTGTTAGCGTAAAGTTAGTACTGCTAGTACTTACTACTGCTTATGCATAGTTTGTGCTGCTAGTTATAAAGATACAACTGCTGCTGAATTACAACTGCTAGAAGACTTACTGCTGTCAAGAGGATAAAGATGGATTAAAGAGATGAAGATAAGTATTAAGTTATTTTTGTAAAAGATATGTATAACTTATTTGATTAAGAGATTACGTTTATTTATAGAAAAGATCATGATAAGTTAGGAATGTATTGTAAGCCGTGTAGGACTCCTTGGTGTATAAAAGGGGATCCTATGGTATAGAAAGATATAAGTTTTCCATCTCAGTTTTCCATAGAGTTCATAACTTCAAGGTTGTAAACCCTATCACTAAGTCAGATTGATCGTATTAATATATATTGAAGCTTATTGTGTTGGTTATATCTTTGTGTCAAAACATACTTTATTGTTTCATTGAGAATACTTCTTAGTGATATAAACTAGATTCCGCATATTTTATATCATTTAATCAAAGTTTCATTCTTAGTATTTTTGGATTTATCCAAGGGTACTAAACCTTACAAGCTAAGGAGTTAAAGATTTATTCTTTGGGATCAACTTAACCCGAGAGGTGACTTGAAAGCAATCACCACCCAAAGCGGTATTTCTTATGACGAACCCCTAATTCCACCTCCTTTCTCTCCTCTTCCCAAGGTGGTGGAACGGGAACCCGAGGTGACAAAAGATACGGTGCAACCAAGTACCGAAAACATCTAACCTTCGGTAGTCCAAATTCAAGCTCCATTTGATGAGCCCGTTGTTGCTCCTAAGCCTAAACCGTTTATACCTTATCCTTCAAGAGCTAACAAGCAAAAGCTCCATGAAAAAGATGATAATCTAGCTTCGAAGTTTGTTGAAATCTTTCAGGAATTACATTTCAAGCTCAGTTTCGTGAATACTCTTCTACATATGCTGAAATTTGCTTTAATGTTTAAAAGTCTCCTTAATAACAAAGAAACATTGTTTGACTTAGCCAAAACACCGATAAATGAGAATTGTTCGGCGGTCATCCTAAAAAAGTTGCCCGAAAAACATGGAGACCCCGGCAAATTTCTTATTTCATGCAATTTTCTGGAGATAGTTGAATGCTTAGCCTTGGCCAATCTTGGTGCAAGCATCAACTTGATGCCTCTTTCCATATGGAAGAAGCACTCACTCCCCGAACTTACTCCTACTCGAATGATTCTTGAACTTGTAGATCGATCGACTACTAGTCCATCCGATATTGCCAAAGATGTCTTTGTTAAAGTAGGAAAGTTCCATTTTCTGGTCGACTTCGTAGTCGTTGATTATGTTGTTGATCCTCGAGTTCCCTTAATTATTGGGAGACCCTTTTTGAGGACGGCACATGCTTTGATTAATGTTTATGGTGAAGAATTAACTCTTCGAGTTGATGATGAAGCCATAACCTTTAAAGTTGGTCAAACTTCGATTACTCCTACAATAATGCTAAATCGGTTAATCGAATCGATGTCATTGACATTTTATGTGAGGAGTATGCTCAAGAAGAGCTCGGATTTTTGGATAGTTCTAAAAGTGGCAATCCCACTCCGTCTTTAGATCCTATCCTTTCTACTTCTTTCCCCTCTCTCACTCCTTTTGAAAGAGGTGACTTTATTTTAGAAGAAATCAAAGCTTGTCTTACAAATGATTCAATTCCACCAGGAATTGATGATGCCAACTTTGATCCGGAGGGAGACCTTCTTCTACTCGAGAAGTTATTAAATGATGATTCATCATCTCCTCTCCCTCCGAAGGAACTTCATTTTGAGGAACTTAAAATGATAAAATCTTCTATTGATGATCCTCTGGAGCTTTAGCTCAAGGATTTACCGTCTCATCTTGAATACGCGTTTTTAGAAGGAACCGATAAATTACCCGTCATAATTTCTAAAGAATTAAAAGATGAAGCAAAAGCCTGTGAAGTTCCAAATAAACAGATCTTCTTAGCTTCTTAAAGCTTAGTTAACTTGAATAAATCCAAACTAACTATATGAGAAACTATGATTGTGAATACTACAATTTATGCGGAATCTAACTTGCAATACTAAGAAGAACAATCACTACTAAACTAGAATATATTGATGAGTTACAAAATAGCTATGAATACTAACTATGATTGCTATGCAGACTATGAATACTAATATGAAAACTAATTTCTAGATCTATGCCGTAGGGTTCCTTTTATACACTAAGGAAAACCCTAATGGGCTTACAAAACGCGTTAAATAATCATGCATATCTATTCCTAATATATCTCATGCATATCACATAAGCAGTACTAACTTCTTATACAAACAATACTAATAAACTAACTAGCAATATTAATGATCTATCATTTTGTACTGGCAGTACTAACTATAACTAACAGTACTAACTATTAAACTAGCAGTACTAACGACTTATGTTAATACAAATAATTTCTAAAAATGTTATTTATATTTTTCGACCTCTCAAGTTTACGATAAAATTAAAGGTTTATAAATTACTAATCATAAAATTCTATTTCTAAGATTAATCACTTAAGGTATGGATAAATAAATCATTAAACATGATTAGTGATCAAGAAAATATTTTCCTTAAACCTTACATTTCTACAAATGTGTTTGTATAAAAATATAAAAACAAAATATTTATTCATTAAAAGAAATGTTTTATTAAAAACATAAAATTTGAAATTTAAATTCCCCCCCCCCCCCAAATAGAAGTTTCTATAACAGATACAACTTTAGCCACAAAAGGACAAAAAAGGGAGCGGAGTCTAGTGGCGGCCCCTTTTAGGCCTGGCGGCCCCCTTATATATAAGGGACCGCCGGGACCGCCACCAGCAACGGTCATTTTTTTGTCCCCTAAAATACTTGGCATCCCATCGGAAAAACAAACCACTTGCCCACGGAATTTTCTCAGCATCCATATTTCTCTCCTCTTCCTTCTTTCTAAAACACATATCTTGATCACTAACATACCTTGATCTTGTTTCAAGTGATTAATTCTTTCTTCCTCCCTTCTTCTTCTTCTCTTCTTCTTCTAATCAAGTGCAAGAGAAAACAATCGATTCTTACTATAATACGCATTGTATCAAGTGAATCTCTCTCTTCCTCCCAATATCACAAATCTTCATTACAATATATTTAGTGTTGTTGTGTAAAATTTGATTTGTGTAAATCCAAGTGTGTAAATTGTGTATTGGTGTGATTTGGATTGGTGTGTCAATCCAAGGTATATATCTTGTGAGTGTGGTAAAGACTTAGAGAAGTCTTAGATTGTTCTAGCTTAAGATTAAGACTCGCCATCTAGCTTATGTGTCAGAAAAGAAATTAAGCGACTCAAAAACAGTTTTCTTCGCTAAAGCGAGCTTGTTGACATAGTGAAATCACGAGCGGATACTCCAGGGAGTGAGTAGGCAACGAAGAGGATTCGTTCCCAGAACCAACTATAAATCTTGGGTCTTGTTTGGATCGTTTCCTTTCATTACCCTTTATATTATTATTGTTCATTTAGTTCATTACATTAGATAGTTTTTGTTGTGATTCATATTGTTGATTGATTGACATATAACTCTAATCAAATCATTTATAAGCAAAGAATTTTAAACCGTTAATAAACCTAATAAACTATTCACCCCCCTTCTAGTTTCCACAATGAGGTATCAAGCAAGTCACTCAAAGATTTTAAAATATATTTATTTTAAAAGAATGGATCGATCTATGGATTCTGACAAAATATCTATAAGGCAATCTATGCAAAGACCACTACTTTTTGAAAGTGATAGTTTTAATCTATTGGGAAAAATAGTTTCGAGACATAATGTTAAATCAAAAGATATAGATCTTTGACATGTTATTACCAATGGTGATTTTCAACCCATTGAAAATAATCCAAAAACCAAACTAGATGAGGTTGTCCCTTTTGAAAAACAAACTGATGATTTAAAAGAAGCTTGCGAAAATATTGAAGCAAAATGGTTATTTACAATGCTTTTGCCTAGAAAAGAATATAACAATTTTCATGTGTAATACTCAAAGAAATTTGGAAAAATTTTATAATCACCCATCAAGGTAATAGCCAAGACAAAGATAATAAAATCTTTAAAAAAAATGTTTATAATTTTTTTTGTAAAGTTAAGTACTAAATATGTCAAATACAAAAGTAGAAGGATGATCAATGCAATTTACAAAAGTATTAAATATGCCAAGTAGGCTTTTTTTTCGGTTTTACAAGTTTTTATCCGGTAACCAGTTAAACACTGTGTAAATCGATACAAAAATGAAAGTACATTACATTAATAGGTAAATAAAATAGTTCACGTACCAAATCGATAAATTTATGAAAGTTCGTTGGTATTGTACGGCTTTAACCCAATAGTCAAAGCAAAAGTTGAAAGGAAATCTCTTGCTTTAAAGGCTAAGAAAGAATCTAGTGACGAAGAGTGTTCAACTTCCGGTAGTGAAGACGAAGAGTACGCCATGGCGGTAAGAGACTTCAAGAAGTTCTTTAAGAGAAGAGGTAGATTCGTGAGACAACCTCGGAACGACAAAAAGACCTTTCAAAGAAGCCGAGACGACAAAAACAGCAAAAGTGAAAGGAAGTGCTTTAGATACGGAGATCCAAATCATCTTATTGGAGAATGTCCAAAGCCACCGAGAGACAAGAACCAAAGAGCATTTGTTGGAGGTTCTTGGAGCGATAGCGGTGAAGAAGATGATGAAAAGATCCAAGACGAGACATGTCTTGTAGCTCAAGCACCAAATGAGGTATGTTCCGAATCTTCTTACTTTAGTGATGAAAACTCATCAATTGATGATTTAGCTTTAGACAATGAATATGATAAATTGTGCAAAATGAGTTTAATGATAATCACTAAAAACAAAAGGTTAAAAGCTATTAGAAATAGTCTAGAAAATGAGCTTATAGAATTAAAAGATAGATTATCCACACTCGAGAAAAACAAGGGAGTTGATCTCGATTGTGCAAAGTGTCATACACTTAAAATTGAAAATGAAAAGCTCAAAGAAGAATCTACTAGATTAAACAAATTTGAAAAGAGTACACATTGCTTGAATGAAATGTTAAGTAATCAAAAACCCTCCGGTGATAAATTAGGTTTAGGGTTTAATTCATTTGAAGCATCATCTAGTGGAACTAAAGAAATAAAATTTGTGAAAGCTCAGAAAAAGACGTGTTCTGATGGAGGTCCCATAATTATAGGCGGCCCCTATAATGATCTGGCGGCCCCCAAAATAAATATGGGACCGCCCTCAGTTACATCTGGATCTGATAAAACTATGACTTTTCAAAAATCCATTTTGGGTCCTAAACCAAAACACATAATTGTAAAGAAAGTCAAAGTTCCCGTTGCTAGTGACAATGAAGTTAAACAATTCTATAAGCCATTGTCAAAACCCGGAGTTGGATTTTCGAAACCTAATTTTAGATCTAAAACTTCACCTCCTAGAAGATTCAATAATAATTATTCTCGTTCTAAAACACCACAACCTAAAGGACATGTTGGTCGACAAAACCAACCCCATGGATTTCCTGTAACTTGGAACAACTTTCCACATCAAATTTACATGCCATAGGAAATGTGTCATCCATTCTCACATCCCAAACAATTGCATCAAATGCAAGGGATGTTTGGCACTAACAACTTTGTCCCATGAGATATTGGGGACCAAATGTTTTAGTTATTGTCTTATATAAATAGATATGCCTTGGAGTCGATTTGGAGCCCGACAAATGGATCAAGGATAGCGGATGTTCCAAACATATGATGGGCAACCGAAAATATAACACTCTGTGTTTTCAAGTCATTGACGACGTCGATAAATCAACTATTTATTTTTAGTGTTGTACGCGTTTGCTTGTGATTTCATGAATTAAGTTTAAATCAGATAATGTAGAACAAGTTGATAATCTAGGATTCAACATGCTAAGGTAAAGGCCAAAATATGATATTAAGTGTAGAGTAACTTTTTTTGGAACATGATAGTACATCACTAAGGACAGGTAAGAGTGATAGGAAAGTTAATTATGAAGAAAGGCTTATATGTGATAAAATTAGGAAATAAGCCTAATGATCAAATTTGTCTAGCAACGATTGATGATAATTACACTTTGTGGCATAGGAGATTAGGTCACGCAAATATGCGTCTCATTCAATCGTTAGCTTCTAAGGAATTAGTTAGGAACCTACCTAAGCTTAAGTTTGATCAACATTTTTGTGATGCTTGCAAAATTGGAAAACAAGCTCACGCTAGTCACAAAGCTAAGAATGTAGTCTCAACGACTAAATGCTTAGAACTTCTCTGTATGGATCTTTTTGGTCCATCTGCCGTACGGAGCTACGGAGGAAATCGTTACACCCTAGTCATAGTAGATGACTACTCTAGGTATACTTGGACTTGATTTCTTAAGAATAAAACCGAAGCTTTCGATCAATTCGAAATATTTAGTAAGAAAATCCAAAATCAATTAGGATGTACAATAGTGTCTATAAGAACCGACCATGGTAGAGAATTTGATAATGAAGTGGCAATTTAGAGAGTTTTGTAATGCCAATGGTATTACTTACAACTTCTCGGCTCCACGCACTCCTCAATCAAATGGCGTGGTTGAAAGGAAAAAATATGACCACTTCAGAAATGAAGTAGAACAATGTTGAATCGAGCGATCGTACCGACAAAGGTTTTGGTGTAAACCGCCATGGATAACTAACAAAAACATATATTCTCAACCGAATCCTAATTAGAACCATCGTAGGAAAAACACCTTATGAAATCTTGAGAGGTAGGAAACCTACTCTTGACTATTTTAGAGTGTTTGGAAGCAAGTGCTTCATTCTAAACACTAAAGACTACCTTACCAAGTTTGACCCAAAGTCTTACGAAGGTGTCTTTCTAGGTTACTCCCAAAATAGTAAAGCTTATATCATTATTAATAAAACACACTAGGAAATTGAAGAATCACTCACGTGACATTCGACTAAGACTCCTCACCCTCTAAAACATCACCCTTGTGGACGATGACTAAGAGAATAAGAAGCTAATTAGGGAAACAAAAAGAAAAAACCTAGAAAATGTTTGTTGAGGATGAAACTTAGAGATGACGAAATCTCAATATTAAAGGAATCTAGGAACATCCTCTGGAAAACTGTCATAGGGAAACTCACCAAAGAACCCTTAAAATCACAAGCCCAAAACCAAGAAACTTTTATTGTTTTATCTCTACCCATAAGAACCTAAGAAGTGAATGAAAGCCTTAAGAAGATAAATTGGAATAGATCGCCCATGCAAGAAAAATTAATCAATTCATTGCTAACGACTTTTGGGAGTTATTACCCACAACCTAAGAATAAGGACAAAATATAGGAACTAAAGTGGGTGTTTAGAAATAATGACGAAACGGTGTTGTTTCTCGAAATAAGGCTAGATTTAGTTTGCTCAAGGATACAACCAACAAGAGGGCATCGATTAAATGAAACTATGCCTTCGGATTGTTATACTTTGTAGTCTATTAGGATATTAATTAGCTTATGCTTGTGCCTTAGATTTTAAATTATTCCAAATGGATGTACAAGTGCCTTCCTCGAAACGGTTTTATCATGAGGAGGAATACGTGGCACAACCTCCGGGATCATCTGATTTCAGAAAACCATATCCTTTTTAAAAATTAAAGATAAAGCTTTATATTGTCTTAAAACAAGCACCCAAAGCTCATGGTATGATAGACTAAAAGCTTTTCTATTAAAACATAGAATAAAAATATAACACATAACCCTCTTTTAACAAGAAGAAAAGTTCAAATCTCATCATTGTTCAAATATATGTCGATGACATTATATTCGGTTCGACTTGTCAAGACATGTGTGATGAATTTGCCAAAATCATGCATGACGAGTTCGAGATGAGCATGATGGGTGAACTTAACTTCTTCCTTAGATTGCAAATTAAACAAATGGAAGATGGTATATTCTTTAATCAATCTAAGTACATTAAAGAAATGCTTAAGAAATTTGGTCTAGAAGACTCTAAACCAATGAAAACCCCCATGTCCTCCGATACTAAACTCACGAAAGACGAAGAGTGTGAGTCGGTAGATAGTACCAAGTATCGAGGCATGATAGGTAGTCTATAAATACCAAAACGCAAGTAGGCCTATATCATTTTAGTGTATACCATTTGTGCCGCATGCCCGCTTCCAGAGCTCCCAAAACCTCTCACCTTAAGCGTTAAGCGTATCTTCAGATACCTAAAGGCTCTACGCACATGGATATGGTATCCTAAGGGGACCAGACATAGAAAACTATAGATAAAATGCGATCTCTTGATGCATAAAAAGTGCGCGAGATTATGTAGACCGAAAGAGCACTAGCGGTATTTGTACGTTCGTGGGATGTTACTTGACATCTTTGTTCTCGAAGAAACAAACCGCTCTTGCTATATCCAATACCAAAGCCGAATACGTAAGCGCCGGAAAGGCATGTCAACAAGCACTATAGATGAAACAAGCTCTCATCGACTACGACGTACGACTCGATGACGTTCCCATCATGTGTGACACCAAGGGCGCGATTGACCTTAATAAAACCCGGTGCAACATTCTCGTACCAAACACATGGAAATTCGTCACCACTTTCTTCGTGATAATGTCCAAAAAGGACATGTCTCAATCGAAAAAGTACCGTCTGTCGACAACATTACCGACATTCTCACTAAACCTCTTAAACGTGAATCGTTTAACTATCTACGTCTTTGTTTAGGAATGATGGAACACATTCCATAAATCATATTAAGTACGCTTCTCATTCTTCTATTTTAATTCTAGTCCGTGTTCCATTCCGTGTCGTGACAACTTAAAAACTTCATCCGAAGTACTTTAAGCAAGTTTAATTCGCGAAATGCAAATTAAATTGTCACTCATCTTCGTTAATTTTTTGTCAAAATAAGTTCAAAATTACTGCCTGAGGGCGGCCCCCCAATATATTTAGGACCGCCAGGAGATATGGGACCGCCATCAGCAGACCATATTTTGGAAACTTAACTAAATTTTTTCTTAAAACACAAAAACAAACACTCCCTTACCTGCTGGTGCGACGAACACGACCCAAAATATACCAAAACTCAAAATCAATCATTAAAACTTCAATTGAAGATCAAAAAAAATCACATACTAATAACAATCCTAATATCAAAATGATCCATCTTTGTAAAGTCATTTCATCTATTTCTTTTTCATTTGAGTCCTAAGTTTCAGATAACACCAAAATCCAAAATTAGGGATTGTTTTGATTTCCTCTTTTATTTTGTGCAATTAAGAGTACTAGGATACAATGTATACACTAATATGCATCCATAGACATACGGAATTCATACATTAGTAAAATAAATGAAAATTGATTTGAACAAAACCTCAATTTTATGTCAAATCACGTCACTGTTAGAACATATAAAATTTGTTATTTATGCATTGTTAATCAATCTAAAAAAACGTTTCCAAATACAATGCATAATGAGTTCATGAACAAATTTCGAGATACATAATTCATATGAGTATTTCTCGACTTGTTTGGTGAGCAAAATCAAATTAAGGAGCATCTGGGTTAACTCTTAGGATTTTAAATATAGGTCTAGTTAACGTTACTCACCACAATGTTAGCATAATGGCACACACTAGGCAAAATAAAAGAGAAAACAAAAAAAAAAAAGGAAAAATGAAGCAAAAAAAGAAAAAAAAAAAAAAAAAAAAAAAAAACAAAAAAAAAAAAAAAACAAAATATACGAACATCAAAACATCAATACCATGTAAAGAGCGATTTAAAATATGAACGTGCTATATATCTTTCTAGGTAACAATGCCTTGAAGCTACCGGTTCAGATCATCAAAAGAAACAAACTACATACCCCCAAAAATCAAATTAATTTAATCAACCCTTAACTAAATACAATGCTAATCTTGAAAAATGAAACTTTCTGAGGGAAGGGTATAGTAAGGTCCAGAAACTTCGAAAATATGAGTCATATCGATCCCAAGTTTGAGTCAATCGGTTTGAATGTTTGGTTAGATATTACGAACAAACTGTACCGATCCTTTGTTTCTTGAGTTTTATTGTCAACATCACTTTTACCAATATCCTAAGGTAATTTTGTCATTTTTGTCATTCAAAAGAAGTCTTTTTTTCCTCACTATTGAGGAATCAGTCAAATTCAAAAAATTCCTTCAAGGTTATGTCTCTACCGACCGAAATGTGTCCCTTGCCCAATTGTCGGTCATTAGTTTCCAAGTAAGTCTCTATAAAACCAAACCCCATCTTCCAAGAGATCATTAAGTCCTCGTCAATTCAACATTCCCACGTCAAGGTCAAAAGACTCGTACCAAAAACAAGAAAACCATTGTCGTTGGTAAAAATAAAATTTTAACCCGAGAGATTCAACCTCATATGAAACCATGGGTTGAGATTATTTATGAAAATGCCATTTGTCTAGGAGGACATAGGGATCATGTCTCCGCATGTCTTTGTTACATGCTTTATTTCATTAAGACATCCACTCCCTATAACCTAGCATTTTTCATTCTCAAAAGAATGGAAAAGTCTCGATTCAAACCTAAGGAACTCTTACCTTATGGAATGCTCTTAACTAGGTTATTCAAACATGCTGTGTCCGTCTCTCCTGAGCTAGCTTTTGATCATTTTCTCTCACATGATCGAGCCATGCATCCGCTCGCTCCTCACTATAAGCGAAAGACGCGAGCAGATCAAGGAAAGAAAAGACCTCGTGAGTCAAATGCTAGCTCCTCCTCCACTACTCTAAATCATCCCTCCTCATCTCTTCCACTTGATCACATGGTTGATGAAAATGACGATGAATCATTTCACTCTAATTCATCTTCACCCTCTCTATAAATTTCCTCTTCATCTAATGTCGCTTCTCGAGCCCGTCAAAACTCCTCTCATGAAAGTCATGACTTGAACAACCTTTTCTCCGAAACTATAACTTTTCAAACTCAACAACGAGATGCTCACTAAGACGGATTAAGGTTAATTGGACAAGCTCTCAAGAACATGATGGGAGGAAAAAGGAAGTAAAGATGTTGGCATAACTTCTAAGAGATTATTGCTATTCTTATTATTATATCTTTTATCTAATACATTATATTAGAAATAGGACAATGAATGATGATTTCCGAGTGTTAGGATGATCTTTAAAATAATTTTATCATCCTATAAATGCCTTGCTAGTTAACAATTTGTACACTTATGTGAATCTTATTAAGGATTATCAAAATTGCATGCTTAAGATTAATGATTGATGCATTGTTAGTTTAGATTTACTTGAATTTTGACTGACTTAAGGTGTGATACTTCTGTGGGAAAATACTGGGAAAAATCTATTCTCTCTAGAAAACGGCTCCTGAATTCATCAGGCGGCCCCCTTATCAATCCGGGACCGCCCAACCATAAGGGACGGCCAACATGAGGGAACATAAATTTCAAATTTTGATTTTTTTTGTATCTTTGACCACCCTAGTCCTAGACTCTTGCTGGAACTTCCTTCTTTGAACACACAATTTCTTCAATCTTTATCTCTAACACCATGCTTTGCCATTTCCTTTTACCGTTTTCATGATTTAAACCATCAATCTTATTCATCATCATCATCATCCTTCTCATATTCTCTTCTTCTTTCACCCAAATGTCTTGCTCAAATCATAACCTAAACTTTTCAAGAAAACCAAAGATGTCGGTTCGTCAAGTATAGAAACGTAAGACATCTCTTCCAAAATCATAACCTACTTTTCAAAATGACCCACCACCACCATTTTCAACTAACACTCCTCACTCTATCTCACCACCTATGAACTACCCACAAAGAGATCGAATTATTAATCAACTCCACTCAATCTACACACTCATCGATTCTTAAACCCCTACACCACCTTCTTCACCACACCCATTGGTTCCACCTCCTACTCATGCTCAAGTAGGATGTCATGCTAGCTTTTGTCGTTGTTGTAGGTACACTACCAACCACTTCCACTCATTAAGGAATGAAATTAATTTCATTTAATCTCCTTATCCCCCGGACATACTCAATCACAAGTTCATCACCACAATGAGTCACCATTTTCATCATTCTCACTCTTTAATTAATCACTCCCACGTGATTAATTTGCTTTAATAAACGTTTCCTACCTTTTGAGTATCACATCCTCATGAAGTCAAGAATCATCTACTAGTCTACTTTCATTAGATGCTTTAATATGTTGTGTTTTAGTTATGATTATCTCCTTATGTTGTATCATCATAAATTGTCCTTATGGCTATATATGATCTCTTTATGAATTTAAATGCACTTTATTTGTGAGTTTTTAAATGTGTGGATTATACTCTTAAGATATTTGTCATGCTATGTTGGTTTTTACTTGTATTTCTAACCTTGTCTTGTAGCAAATAAATTATCGTAAGATTGATCCCTTAGTACCCCTAACAAGGGGGAGCTTACATCAAGGGAGAGTCTTTTATCGTCGATTTCTTTCTCTCTACTACGACTCGACAATCAACCTTTTTAGATTCGACAAAAAGGGGGAGAAATAGAATTAAACTCATTAATAATTTATAAACTTCTATTTTTATACTAAATGAGTTTATGTTTTGTCATCATCAAAAAGGGGGAGATTATTAATACAAATAATGTCTAAAAACGTTATTTATATTTTTCGACCTCTCAATGTTTTGATAATAACAAAATATGAAAACGTTTACGATAAAATTAAACGTTTATAAATTACTAATCATAAAACTCTATTTCTAAGATTAATCACTTAAGGTATGGATAAACAAATCATTAAACTGGATTAGTGATCAAGAAAATATTTTCCTTAAACCTTACATTTCTACAAATGTGTTTTTATAAAAATATAAAAACAAAATATTTATTCATTAAAAGAAATGTTTTATTAAAAACATAAAATTTGAAATTTAAATTTTCTCCCCAAAATAAAAGGTTCTATAACATATACAACCTTCACTATAAAAGGACAAAAAAGGGAGTAGAGTCTAGTGGCAGCCCCCTTATATATAAGGGACCGCCGGGACCGCCACCAGCAACGGTCATTTTTTTATCCCCTATAAATACTAGGCCACCCCATCTGAAAAACAGAACATCTTGCCACGAATTTTCCAAGATCCATTTTTCTCTCTTTTTCCTTTCTTTCTAAAACACATATCTTGATCACTAACATACCTTGATTTTGTTTCAAGTGATTAATTCTTTCTTTCTCCCTTCTTCTTCTTCTTCTTCTTCTAATCAAGTGCAAGAGAAGAACAATCGTATTCTTCTATATACGAATTGTTATCAAATGATCTCTCTCTTCCTCCTCAAGATCACAAATCTTCATTACATATACTTAGTGTTGTTGTGTAAATTGGATTATGTGTAGATCCAAGTGTGTAAATTGGATTATGTGTAGATCCAAGTGTGTAAATTATGTATTAGTATGATTTGGATTGTGTGTCAATCCAAGGTTATATATATCTTGTGAGTCTATAAAGACTTAGTGAAGTCTTAGATTGGTTCTAGCTAAGATTCGGACTCGACATCTAGCTTAGTGTCATAAAAGAAAATAAGCGATATGTAAACGGTTTTCTCCGCCTAAAAGGAGCTTGTTGACATAGTGAAATCTCAAGTGGAGTACTCGGGGAGTGGAGTAGGAACGAAGAGGTGCTTCGTTGCCGAACCACTATAAATCTTGGTGTCTTGGTTTGATCGTTTCTTTCCTTATCTCTTTATATTATTATTGTTCATTTAGTTCATTACATTAGATAGTTTTTGTTGTGATTTATATTGTTGATTGATTGACATATAACTCGAATCAAACAATTTTATAAGCAAAGAATTTTAAACTAGACAATTAACCTGTAAACTATTCGCTAGCAATACTAATGATCTATCATTTTGTACTGGCAGTACTAACTATAACTAACAGTACTAACTATTACAACTAGCAGTACTAACGACTTAGTTTATATTCTTTAATCTTCAATAGCAGTATCAATCTTGAACCAGCAGTAGTAAAGTAGTACTGGCAGTAGTAACTCAAAATTCCCAATAATCCTCCCCTAAACTTGATATTTACTTGTCAATCATCATGTTTCTTTAGTTTAAGCTTCTCGGTCATTAAGAGGATGTATTCAAACATTTTACTACTCTTCAAGCATTAATTTGATGATCTTGATAAGCTCAAATTCCATAGTACTTTCATCTTCAGCTTCTAACTGCAAGTTCAACATCTTCTTTAATAATTCCTTGATCAGTAGGTACTTTTTCTCTACTAGCATATGAATCTTCATAGATGTACCATCCATAAACAAAGTGTGAACTCCACAATTTTCATGCAATTTCCATTTTAGCAATTGCATAACATTAGTTTTGTCTTGTCACTGCTCCTCCCTGTTTGGATGCATCCTATTCATTCAAATCATCATCTGAAGACTCAAACTGTTTGTATTTCCTCCTTCTTGGTTGTTAGTTGTTTGAATTCCTTTGTCTTTCTAATCTCTTGAATCCTTTAATTAGTTTGAGGATCTCCATAGCTTGATCATCCTTCTCTTTCTCCAAGTCAAGCACCTATTTTGACAATTTTGTACACATAGTCATCAATTCCTGTAGTTGCAGTCTACCCTCATCACTTCCAGATGTATAACCTCCTGGGAGAGGTAAATCATGGGTTGTGAGTGGTACATTAGCCATCAATTCAAATTGATATTCCATCATGCCCTTCCTACTTCCAGATGTGTGACCTTCTAAGAGAGGTGGTTCATTGGGATTTTCAAGCACTCTCTCAAACCTAGTCTGAGCAGGAGTACCCCCTATGGTTTCTTGGCGCCTGGGACTACCACCTGTATCCATTCCCTGAGGAATGTCAACATTAGGCATTGCCGTAGTCTGGGTCCTAATTATGTTATCACTGTCCTGTGCTGCATCTAAGCTAGCAACAGTAGTGATAGCCCTTTCCACACTGTCACCCCCCTCTGTATGGACAACCTCATCTGCTCCAAGGTCTTGAGGTACACTAGTCTGAGGTAACTTAGTGTCCTTTTTGGTTCTCCTACGCTTTTGAGTCTTTCTGTGTCTTTGATATGTAGATGGATGTGGGAGTATTTGCTCAATGTGAGCTTTAGTTTTGAAAAAACGAGTAGAGGAGTTTCAGTTTGAAGTGGTTCTATTAGAAGTTCAGAAACATTTGTTTATGAAGTAGAGGGTGTTGGTTGGGGTTCAAGAGGTGTTGCTGAACCTTCACCCTCAGGTGCTTGGTTATGCACCAACAGTATTAACGATAACAAACAATACTAATATTAGCCTGTCAGTATTAATATTAGTCTAATAGTATGAACTTTTTCTCCAATAACTATGCAATAACATGCCTCTATTCGGCACAAGCACACTAGAAACAACTAGATAGACATGTGAGAATTTACGAGGATCCATATCTATGCATAGCCCATGAATAAAAGTTAAGAATTGTTAACCAAAACAACATACCAGTACTAAATATTGAGATATCAAATTAAGCTTCAAATTCTTCTAAAGATCATCTCTAAACCATGTCAAACATCAATCCACCCATGACAACTAATCAGTACTAACCAAGACTAGCAGTATAAACTTTTTGTACCAGCAGTACAAAGTTTCTTTAAATACAGAAAGCTAAGCCCAACAGTATTAAGTAATTGAACATCATGTTTACCTTCCAACTTCAATCCAAATAGTACCTGTGTATAATCCACTGCACTTATACACCATTAACCTCCCCTAAGATCATGTAGATATAGATTAAGTATACAAATGCTTGCTACCAAAAAATTAAATCTACTCACATCAAAAGCTTTAGTGAGCAAATCAGCTACATTATTATCAGTATGTATCTTGACCATCTCTAGCACTTCCACCAAAAGCAACAAAACCTCCATCAAGTTCTTGATAATCAGTAAGGAAGTCCTTGTTCCCTGTCATATGCCTGGAACATCCACTGTCAAATATTCCTTGGTTCTTCAAAGCTTGTTGTGGTTTCCCTACACAAAAGTAAGAGAGTCAGTGTCTCTTAGGGACCTAAGCCACTACTGACTTGAGTCTGCCTTGTGGATCTATATAATTTACTCTTTTTAAGAACCATGATCCACTATTGTCTTTGGAGACATTGTTTAAATTAGTTATTTTTGGTCTCCAAACACAACCTGCTGAGGCCTTAACAGCAGTGACCCAATTACCCTTAACAGTACTAACTGTTGTTTGCCCAGCAATATTAACACCCTTTACTCTGACAGTATTAACTTTTTCATTTGAAATACTGGTGTTTGGTGCTATTGATTTATGAAAAGGCCTTCTAATAGGTGAATGTGACTTATGAAAAGCATTTGTTCTTAATTTTGAAACATTTACTCTATTTGTATAGGTAGTAGTATTAATTGGTCTAAATGTACTAGTTGATGTTGTTGCTCTTAGAGAGCTTTGCTTGGCAGTACTAACTAGTACTCTTCTTGACCTTGTTAAGACTACAGATGGAACAAATTTATTTTGATGATTTATACTCTGATCATCTGTTTCCAAACTGGTCTAATTTCCCTTTGACCATTATTCTTTCCCATATTTTTCAAAACAGACTTTTAGACTTTCTTTTCATGAAAATGCAGTCTTTTATTAGATGGCCGTAAACTACCACAAACAAAACAAGCTTTCTTTGTAACCCAAATCCTAACCCCAGTTTTTGAGTCATTTTCCCATTCCAATCTCTTCTATCTACCTTAGGATTTTGAGTGGTTATCCTAGGTTTTCAGCTTGTTTAGGTTTAACAGATTCATTCCTAGCATTAGTAAACTCAATCCTTTTAAAACTAGGTTTGTCTGTTGCTTGCAAATCATTAGATTGAAAAATATCCTCATCATCATCACTAACCCAATCTTCAGTGATAACTCCACTAGGCCTAACAGATTTAACTCTTGGCATTTCTACACTAGTATTGCTAGTTGGAGCGATATTTACTAGTTTGAGAGATACCTATTTCAACTTGAGACACACTAGTACTAGTCTTATTTGCTTTAGGCCAATAAACAGAATCATCTAATCCTGCAAAAGATAGGTCAGCTAGTGGAGGCATGTAGTTCCCAGTTAAAGGAGGAGGAACATCATGATATCCATTATCCTTTTTGAACCTATCATTTGTTTGATTGTCATCTCCATCACTTGAACGACTATCAAAGACACTATTAAACAATTTACTACCACTTGAATCATTTTCATTCAATTAATCTCCATATCCTAGACCAATTTTATCTTTAGAACTTAATTGACTATTAATTAGTTTATTTATGTTTTTAGAAGATGTTTCAAACTGTTTTAGTTTAGCTTTTAAATCATCTTTTTCTCTTAAAGTGTCATCTAACTGATTTTTAAGTCTAGTGACAGCATTATTTTTGTCTTTTACTTCAAATTCTAAGACTGCAATCTTTTCTTCATAGACAGCTTCATTTTTCTGATAAATAAATAACTGTGCCTCTACAGATTCTAGGCCTAATTGATAAGCAATTAGTTTCTAGATTAGCCTTATACTAAGTAATTTGTTCGTTGTTCATGCAACTATTTTTGAAGTTCATCATAAGTTTTCACACATTTTTATCAGGAAGCAAACTAAAACAGAAACAGTTTTTAGAGCAAGATTGTACCTCTTTGTCAACCCTAAGAGAGTATTGAAGTGTAGGCATAGAGAGCAAACTCTCCAGTTGTTCGTACATCTTGAGCTATAAAACTCAGTCAAATCCAGTCCATCTTTGGACAATCAAAGCATTGTCCTGAACAAACTATGCAACATAGTCTCCACGGTAACGTCCTGCTGGTGTTTTCCCTGCTCCTATACCCTGCATCTCTATTTCCTGTTCCCTTTGATTTACTTGGTGCTCTACATTCCCTTGCAAAAATAGCCCCTTTTATGACAGTTAAAGCCTTCAACCTTATGTTTTATCAAAAACCTACAGTTCTTTACCATTAGAAGATTAACTTTCTTTCATCTTCTATAAAATTTGCTTAACCCTCAGAGGAGAGTATAACCACCTTCCAATTAAGGTCCATTTCTTCAATCATCGTGATCAATCTGCTCTAGTGGGCTTATCAATTAAGTTTTGGACTATTTGACTGATTAGCAAAGAATGAGAACATTAGATCATCAATATATGATGATGAAGAGGCTTGTCCCTGAGAATTATGGCCTGATGCAGTAGAAACACCATTAGCAGTATTAACTTCATTATTGCTGCTAGTGTCTTCTGCAGAGAGAAAGGCCACATTCTGAGAGTTTGAAGATGATCCAGAGGAACCTTTGATATCGGCTTCAAACACTTTTAGATTATTGTATAGATCATCAATATCCAAATCATCTATACCATCTTTGTTCCTCATAATCAAGGCTACATTGTTTCATGATGAAGGTAGAGCTCTTAAAAATTTCTGATTTGCATCTTCATTAGGAACAGCTGCACCATGAACTTCTATAAAAAAAAAAAAATAAGAAAGGCTGATAATGTTTAGAAACCTATCATATGCTGTATCAATCCATTTATGTCAAATGCATAAAAAGTTTTCAAATTGTTGCTTCAAAACAGTCTTCTGCATCTTCTTAGATTCATCATTGCTACCAAATCTACTCTTGATAGCAGCCCACAAAGACTTTGCATCCTTTATTCCATGGAACCTCAGTTGATACTCATCAGGAATAGCCAAAATCAAAATGGTTTTAGATTTTCTTTCTCTTTGTCTTTGTAATAGTGCTTGAGCAGTCTTTGGAGTAACTTTTCAGGTTTCAATACCTTTTTTAACAGTTGCGATTACTTTATTGGAACCATCAACCATTCAAAATCACTTGCCACAAAACTATAATATATGTTAGTGACGATACTACTCGATCCTCATGCTCTAAAGGGTATATTCACCCTTTCTTGAGGCTGAGAATTTTATAGTAGACAACCATTAGAGTAGATTTTAACTCTGGTGCTATTTTTTTTGTAGTTCTATCACTAGACATTATGTATTATAGGAAGAGATCTAGATCTGATAAAGTTCTTCTTATTCAAGTTTCTCCACAGTCTCTGATACCACTTGTGAAGTCCCTAATAAACAGATATTTTTTGCTTTAAAGCTTTAGTTTAACTGGAGAGATAAATCCAAACTAACTATAGAGAAACTATGATTGTGAATACTACCAAGTTATGTGTAATCTAACATGCACATACTAAAAAGAACAATGAATACTAAATCTTGAAATATATTGATTGCAAATATTCAGCCCTAGTTATAGAATAACCTAACTACAAATTGATATTTGTTTAGCCTGTAAAATTGATATATCTAACATTTGTCCGTAGGGTTTTCCTTTATATACATCTAAGGAAAACAACCCTAATGGGCTTACAAAACGCATTAAATGATCATGTATATCTATTCCTAATATATCTTATGCATATCACATAAGCAGTATTAACGTCTAATACAAACAGTACTAATAAACTAACTAGCAGTACTAATGATCTATTATTTTGTACTGGCAATACTAACTATAACTAACAGTACTAACTATTACAACTAGCAATACTAACGACTTAGTTTATATTCTTCAATCTTTAGTAGCAGTATCAATCTTGAACCAGCAGTAGTAAAGTAGTACTGACAGTTGTAACTCAAAATTCCCAACAAAGCCACCCTTTTAAAAGTTCTTAAGTCACACAAACGGGCCATCGCATGGAAAATTTCCGACATTAAGGGTGTAACGCCCCGACCCAAAAGGGTAGAAGTATTACAAATATGGTGTGACATCAAAGGCATACGTAATCATAACACAAGCATAAACAGCGGAAGTCTTAAATAAATAACCAAAGGATAATAAGTCAACATGACTTAAGGTACATAAGTTCTTAAAGGACAGACATATCCAAACGAAATAACAAATGTCTTGAAAAGAAACAATTCATATATCAAAACTAAGATCTCTAGGGTAAGTCATACTCAGCACTCATTTTCTGAACCAGCAACCCAGCTCTAGCTTAGATACCTTGCCACAGGAAAGAAAGTGTGGCTGAGCTTAACAAAGCCCAAGTGAACAGATATTATATAATCGAACGCAAAAGATAACGGAAATCAAAAGGATACGATTTAAGGTTCAAAGGATTATCACAAGACATGATCAAAGAATACAAATATAAGGTAATGAGAATCAGAAGTAAATTCATTGTGTAAGGTAAGATGAATCAGAAAATTCAATCAGTCCAATTACCAAGGCCAACAAATCTATCTAGTAACAACGAGTCGCGAGCTCCAAATGTGAAAGACGTGATTGCACCCACACATCTGTCACCAATATCCAAATATCATAAATTGTATAATCCAATCGAATACAAAACAAATTAGGATGGCATCCATACGCCCCTTAACAATTAATAATCTTCATCGTGCACATATAATATCAAATGGGGACGGTTTAAAAATCACTCACTCATACATGAGTCTTGCCAATGGTGCATCAATGACACGGGCCATGTTACCTTCATGGATAGGAAACAAATAGTGGCTGGTTCTCAAACATGAAGGGGTTCAAAGCAAAGTCATATCAAGTTCATTTCAAAGGGGATCATAGCAAATGGTTCAAGGTCAAGGTTCAAATATCAAGGTAGCATAGCAGGGTTTCAAATCAGAACATAATAACAGATCTTATAAGAAAGTCCAAGATTAACAGGCTCAGTGCAAATGTTAGATTCACATAAGTAATCAATGATAGAGAGGAATTGCATGAGAATCCTTAACGATAAGTCAGAAATATCTGTACCTTATCCGAAGCAAAGCAATAACCAAAGAAAACACCACAGGAATATCAAAATCACTCCCTCTTGACCGAACCTAAAGAAATGATGAATTCGAATTACAAACCATTCATTTAAGTTATACTTTCTATTTTTAGTAACTTTCCATTTTTAGTAACTTTCCATTTTTAGTAACTTTCCATTTTTAGTAAGTTTCCAAAATTAGTAATATTCATCATTTGAGATTCTATTAAGTATTTTATTCGAATAGTTTAGCTTAATATGTCAACCTTACAAGTTTAGGGTTAAATATGACAACTTTCCATATTTTAGGGTTTAATATGCAAAATCAACAATTTTCAAGGTTAAAAGGGTAAATATCAAAGTTTCACATTTTATTCAGATTATACCTTCCATTTTCTGTATTTACAAGTCAAACCCTTAATTTTACATAATTTACATATTTAGCCCTTTTGGTTTATTAATTAATTAAACATTATCTTTAATTATCCATAATTACAAAACAAGCCATTATCTATAATACTATATAAAACATTTATAATGTAGGACCCATTAAAAATTAAGATAAGGAGGTGCAATCTTGACCATCCATCTTATTTTTAGGAATCACATCATAAAGTGACATGTGATTTCAGTCCCTCTAATTTTAATTAATTAATTTCTTAATTACTATTTATATGTAATTAACCATTTTAATATAAAAATAATATCAATATGACATTTTATACCCCCCAACTTATTTTATACAGAATATAATAAATATAATAACATGTCTAAAACAGACCCCATAGTTTCAGAAATTACAAAACAAGTCCTTATACTTTTAAATAGCAAATCGGATAACAAATAAATCACTAAAACCCTAATTAAATTTTTCCCAATCACAAACATAATTATTTCCCAATCATTGGCATTAAATTCACCTGGAAAATATCAAAACCCAACCATAATTTTATTTCTTCCTTTTTCATTTTAATTCGTATTCGGCATACTATGTTAAATTCCCAAATAATATTCGATCCTTACATAAATTTTCCAACAATTTATCTGAGTTATATGTGATATGAAAAACCTTAGAAAAATATAAAATCAATTGTAAAAATATTATTTGTGCCAATTTCATAATTAGCTAAAAATTAGGGTTTCGAACATGTTTTAATTTATAAAATCAAAATAACATGCATGATAATTTTTCTCATGCATAGAACGAATTAATATGATGAAAATTGAGATACAAAAATACCTTTGATGATTCTTGATGATTTAATGAATTATTGAACCCGGTTGCTTAATTCGAACCCAAAACAAATACCACAATCGAACCAAGCCTTAAACAATCTTCCCACTATTTTTCCCACAATCCTTGACCTTCAAAACACCCTAGAAAAATCGTGCAAGCCTTGGAAAATTCTTATGCCGCCACTTTTAGTTTTTAGGGTTTTCGGTATTATTGTTTTTAGGTTTATCAAAATGAAAATGCATAAAAGAAATATACTAGGGATTTTGGCCGAGTATAATGGGCTTTCAAATAGATAAAATCAGAATTTTAACTTTGCAATATTTATTTTGTAATTATCCTTAATTAATTTGCTTTAATTTGTAATATATAAATACATAATTATACATAATTCGGCATAATTATATATATATAATTATTAATTATTTTTCTTGTATAATATAAAGTATTTTAATCTTACAAAATTTTCATAATTGTCACATGTTGTATTTTCATAATTTCTAGAATTAAAATGAAATTTATGCATGCTTTTATGTAATTTTCTTCATTAGGGGTATTTTGGTAATTTTACACTTGTTGAGATTTTTAGGTTTTACAACTTCTTCCCCTCTAAAAAAAAATTTCGTCCTCGAAAATTGAAATGAACCGGAATGAAAACGAAATGTGGACGAGAGAAATATACCGAAACTAGACAAAGAAATGAGGATAACTAGCTCGCATAGACATTTCGGTCTCCCTGGAGCCTCAGCTCTGGTGTTCGTCCAAAGAATCTCATAAAAGGAATGACTTTTGATTCTATGTCTCTATCTTGATGATCCAGAATGATCAGGTTCCTCGGACATGGAAATATCAGGCTGAATTGATCAAAAGGGATAGATGCTAATGCAATGGATGATAATGGTATCCCATCAAAAGAGATTAATGAAAGACATCGTGAACGTGCGATAACTGACGGAGGAAGTGCAGGACGATATGAATCCTCTTCCATACGTTCCAAAATCTCAAACGGAACGATGAATAGAGACTGGAGCTTGCCCATTGATCCCAAATTTTTACTCCTCTGGAATGGCGAACTTTCAGAATACGCGTCTCTCCAAACTTGAAACTCTAAGTCACGTCGATGCTTATCAGAATAACTCTTCTGTCGCGATATAGCCTCTTTCAATTTCTCCTTGCAACATCACTTTCTCATTAGTGAATCGCGATGAGTTCTGGACCTTCAATCAAACGCTCACCTACTTCATCCAGCAATATAGGTGCTAGTCATTTTTTACATACAAAAGCTAGAAAGGTGTGCCTGATGCTAGCATGCAAACTATTTTTGTAGGCAAAACTCCACCAAGCATTAATATTCATCCAACTACTGTCTTCTATAAGCAAATGCCTCAACATTTCTTCCAAAGTTATGAATGGTCATATCTGACTGTCCATCTGTTTGAGGATGAAATGCTGTCTTATGTACTGCATCCGTAGACGAGTTCCCTTGCTTTCTGTAATCCTTCTAAAAAAGAGACGTAACTTCAGATCTCTGTCGGAACAATTGAAGTCGGTGTTCCATAGCGTCTAACGATTTCCTGTTGTAAAAATCCTGCCAACTTACTAATACCATAGTTCTTCCGAATGGGTAAAGTAATGGCAGACTTGGTTAGCCGTTCAACCACCACCAAATAGCATATTCTTTTTTGAGTGTGGCAAACCAGTAACGAAATCACATGGAAATCTCATCCCATTTCCACATAGGAATCTCCAATGGCTGTAACAAACCTCTACGCCTCTGATGTTTCAATTTTTTTTACTGCTGACAAGTCATACATTTGGATACAAACGTAGCCACATCTTGCTTCATGCCATTCCACCAAAAGTACTGTTTCAAATCTCTGTACATCTTGGTTGAACCTGGATGAATAGTAAATGGAGAACTATGAGCTTCCGTCATAACCTTCTCGCGAAGTGCCTGATCATTAGGAACACATAGCCTATCTTCAAACCACACAACACCGTCATCATCAACACTGAACTCAGTATGTTTACCGTCTTCAACATTCTGCACAATAGCCCACAACTCACCGTCGTCCCTTTGAGCTTCTTTGATCTGTAGCATGAGGTTAGACTCTATCCTCATACTCGCCCAATAGCCACCAGAACCTCGTACACATAGCTCAACATCCAAACGCTCTAAATCATGAAGGATTATGGAATCAAAACAAGCTATCATCCCAGATTTTCGACTAAGTGCGTCGGCAACCACATTAGCCTTGCCCGGATGGTACTGGATGTTAGTGTCATAATCTTTCAAAAGTTCCAACCATCTTCTCTGTCTCATGTTAAGTTCTCGCTGAGTAAAAATATATTTGAGACTCTTATGATCTGTAAATATATCACAAGCTTCACCATACAGATAGTGTCTCCAGATCTTCAATGCAAAAACCACGGCAGCTAACTCAAGATCATGGGTTGGATAATTTACTTCATAAGGCTTCAGTTGCCTTGAAGCGTAGGCGATCACCTTCCCATGTTGCATCAAAACACAACCCAAACCTTTCTTCGATGCATCACTGTATATCTGAAAACCACCGGAACCTGATGGAAGAGTCAATATCGGAGCAGACACCAATCTCTGTTTCAATTCCTCAAAACTCTCCTGACGCTCATCCGTCCACACAAACTTCTCACCCTTTCTCATCAGCTGGGTAAGAGGTAAAGCTAATCGGGAGAAACCCTCAACAAAACATCGGTAATAGCCAGCAAGCCCGGAAACTTCTCATTCTGTCAACGTAGTAGTCTCGTCCATTGGTGATAGCTTCATCCATTGATGGAATCCATATTGATGCCGTCTGCAGATACAATATGGACTCATGGAACGCGTCTTGAGGTAACCAGAACTCACACATCCCCCCACAACACCCCAAAATTCGAAAACTTCGCATACCAACTTATTCTGTTAGAATCTTCAAACACAATCCGTAGATGTCGCTCATGCATTCTTAGATTGGAGTAACGAGGATGTCGTCGATGAAAAACAATAATGAACTTTCAAGGTATCGTGGAAAATACAGTTCATCAAATCCACTAAACACGGCAGGAGCATTAGTCAGACCGAAGGGCATAACAAGAAACTCGTAGTGGCATGACGCGTACGAATACAGTCTTAGAAATTCTTGCTCTATCACACGAAGATGGTGATACTCAAGATCGCAGATCAATCTTAGAAAAATATTTGGCCCCTTGAGTTTCGTCAATAAAAATCGTCGATTCGCGTAAGAGGATAGCGGTTACGAATTATAATAAGGTTGAGTTAAGCGGTAATCGATTACACAAGCGCATGATCCCATCTTTCTTCTTAACAAATAAGACCGGTGCACCACACGGAGATACACTGGGTCATAATTAAAAGCCAATTTCCAACATCTCCTGTTACTGCTCATTTAACTCTTTCAATTTCACAGGTGCCATCGAATAAGGAGCTTGGGGATAGGTTCAGCTACGGGAATTATCTCATGCAAATTCATTCTATCTTGCCGGAGGAAGGTCAAGGAATGTTCTTTTTTTTTTTTTTTTTATCAGGAAAAACATCAGCGGAATTATAAGAACAATAGAAAGATTTTCATTATTAGGAACCTCAAAGATGGGTCCCATAACAGAAGCCAGGAAACCATGGCACCCATGGAGAAATCAAGGTAAGTGCCTTCATTGCAGTGATGGCTTAACGGATTAAGCGGTGAGGTACCATGATTAAAACATATTCTGGTGGCGAACGTTTAACAAGATCACAGTCCTAGCATTAGCATGTCAATGGTAGCTCATGAGATGTCACCAATCCATGCCAAGAATCACATCAAAGTCGAGCATATGGATAGGAAGTAAATTCGCAGGACGAATACGATCATCAAAACGTAAAGGGCAGTTAACATATTCATGATCAATAAGCATATGGTTTTTCATTGGGGTTGAAATGATTACACGTTCGATTAATGGTGTAGGATTCATATTAAGTTTCTTAGCAAATGTGGTAGATATTATAGAATGTGTAGCCCCAGTATCAAATAAAACGAAGGCAGTACGATCATCAATGTAGAGAATACCGGTAATAGTACCTGAAGTCTTGGCCGCCTGATCACGAGTCGTAGCATAAACGATCGAGAAAACGATTTACGGAAGAGAGTTACGCAGAAGGAACCTAATGTCTACCCAATCCTCACAGGTCATAGCCTAAGCTCTAAGGTCATAAGACCTCGTCATGATTAACCTGGCAGCTCTGATACCATAAATTGTAACGCCCCGACCCAAAAGGGTAGAAGTATTACAAATATGGTGTGACATCAAAAGCATTCATAATCATAACACAAGCATAAACAACGGAAGTCTTAAATAAATAACCAAAGGAAATAAGTCAACATGACTTAAGGTACATAAGTTCTCAAAGGACAAACACATCCAAACGAAATAACCGAAATAACGAACGTCTTGAAAAGAAACAATTCATATATCAAAACTAAGATCTCTAGGGTAAGTCCACACTCAGCACTCATATCCTGAAAGCAACCCCAGCTCCTAGCTTAGATACCTGCCGCAGGAAAAGAAAGTGCGGCTGAGCTTACAAAGCCCAGTGAACAGATATATATAATCGAATGCAAAAGATAACGGAAATCAAAGGATACGATACAAGGTATAAAGGATATCACAAGACATGATCAAAGGAATACAAATATAAGGTAAGACAAATCAGAAGTCAATTCATAGTGTAAGGTAAGATGAATCAGAAAATCGAATCAAGTCCAATTACCAAGCCCAAACAAATCATATCATAGTAACCATGGAGTAGCGAGCTCCAAATGTGAAAGACGTGGATTGCACCCAAACATCAGTCACCAAATATCCAAATATCATAATGTCATAATCCATCGAATACAAAACAAATCTAGGATGCATCCATACGCCCCTTAAACAAATAATAATCTTCATAGTGCACATATAATATCAAATGGGGGACGGTATGAGAAATCACTCACTCACACATGAGTCATGCCAAAGGTGCATCAATGACACGGCCATGTTACCTTCATGGCTAGGAAACAAATAGTGGCTTGGTTCTCAAACTGAAGGGTTCAAAGCAAAGTCATATCAAAGTTCATTTCAAAGGGATCATAGCAAAGGTTCAATGCCAAAGGTTCAAATATCAAAGGTAGCATAGCAGGGTTCAAATAGAACATAATAACAGATCATATAAGAGAACCAAGATAAAAGGCTCAGAGCAAATGTAGCAAATCACATAAGTAATCAAAGATAGAGAGGAATATGTCATGAGAAACCTTAACGATAAGGCAGTATTTTGGTACCTTATTCTGAAGCAAAGCAATAATCAAAGAAAACACCACAGGAAATCAAAATCACTCCCTCTTGACCGAACCTAAAGAAATGATGAATTCGAATTACAAACCATTCATTTAAGTTATACTTTCTATTTTTAGTAACTTTCCATTTTTAGTAACTTTCCATTTTTAGTAACTTTCCATTTTAGTAAAATTTATATTTTTAGGTATCATTTCATTTTTAGTACTTTCCTTTTTTAGTAAGTTTCCAAAATTAGTTAATATTCTTCAATTTGAGTTTATATTAAGTATTTTGAATAGTTTAGGATTTTGAATAGCTTAGGGACTTAATATGCCAACCTTACAAGTTTAGGGTTAAATATGACAACTTTCCATATTTTAGGGTTTAATATACAAAATCAACAATTTTCAAGGTTAAAAGTGTAAATATCAAAGTTTCACATTTTATTCAGATTATACCTTCCATTTTCTGTATTTACAAGTCAAACCCTTAATTTACACAATTTACATATTTAGCCCTTTTTGTTTATTAATTATTTAAACAATATCTTTAATTATCCATAATTACAAAACAAGCCCTTATAGATTCAAATATGACAAAATCATACTTTATACATTAAATACTAACCAAACCTTATACTTTTCAGAATTTACAATTTCAGTCCCTCTATTTTAATTAATTAATTTCTAATTACTTATTATATGTAATTAACCATTTTAATCCAAAATAATATCAATATGACATTTTATACCCCCCAACTTATTTTATACAGATTATAATAAGTATAATAACATGTTTAAAATAGACCTCATAGTTTCAGAAATTACAAATCACCCCCTTATACTTTAAATATCAAATCGGCTAAGTAATAAAATCAACAAAACCCTAATTAAATTTTTCCCAATCACAAACATAATTATTTCCCAATCATTGGCATTAAATTCACCTGGAAAAATTATCAAAACCCTAACCCTAATTTTATTTCTTTCCTTTTTCCTTTAATTCGAAATCGGCAAACAATGATAAATCCCCAATAATTATTCGAATCCTTCCTAAATTTTTCCAACAATTTATCTGAGTTATATGTGATATGAAAAACCTTATAAAAATATAAAATCAATTGTACAAATATTATTTGTGCCGATTTCATAATTAGCTAAAAATTAGGGTTTCGAACATGTTTTAATTTATAAAATCAAAATAACATGCATGATAATTTTTCTTAAGCATAGAACGAATTAATATGATGAAAAATGAGATACAAAAATACCTTTGATGATCCTTGGTGATTTTTCGAATTATTGACACACGAATTTGTTTTTCGAACCAAATAAATTTCCCAAGCTTAAACAATATTCCCACTATTTTTCCCACAATCCTTGACCTTCAAAACACCCTAGAAAAATTGTGCAAGCCTTGGAAAATTCTTATGCCGCCACTTTTAGGTTTTAGGGTTTTCGGTATTATTGTTTTTAGGTTTATAAAATGAAAATGCATAGAAGAAATATACTAGGGATTTTGGCCAAGTAAAATGGGCTTTCAAATAGATAAAATCAGAATTTTAACTTTGCAATATTTATTTTGTAATTATCCTTAATTAATTTGCTTTAATTTGTAATATATAAATACATAATTATACATAATTCGGCATAATTATATATATATAATTATTAATTATTTTTCTTATATAATATAAGGTATTTTGATCTTACATCAATTTCATAATTGTCATATGTTGTATTTTCATAATTTCTAGAATTAAAATAAAATTTATGCATGCTTTTATGTATTTTTCCTGCATTAGGGGTATTTTGGTAATTTTACACTTGTTGAGATTTTTAGGTTTTACAAAAACCCTAAACCCGAGACCAAACCAACCCCGACACCCTTTTTCTTCATTTTTACCCATTTTTAAGCAACCAAGAACCTCAAGCACCACTATGACTCAGCAAGCAGCCACCCAAGTAGCTTACAAGTACCTCTATCATCACCATTAAGCTCCAAGAAAAGCCTTGTCACCTCCTTGTCTCCATTTCTAGCTGTGGCCTCCAAAACACCATTCCACATCTTCATGGCTAGTTCTAGCCTTCCATACTCATCCTACTAGCCTCTCTTACTCACTATGTAATAAAAACAAGGCATCTGTGTTATAAAACAGGGCATCTGTTTGTATAGATTAAGGCATTTTAGTAATTATGGCAGGTTTAAATATTGATTTCATTTATCGTTTAATTAGATGTTATATCATGCTCAGAGCGCGTTAGATGTCAAAATATGATTGTGTATGTGAGAATGCACATTTGATGCGTATGCACATAATGTTAAGGAGTATGTTGTTTAGTTTAAGGAATCTATTTGTTTAGTTTAAGGCATATGTGTGAATACATTAAGGCGTCTGTTTGTTTAAAGCTTTTTAATTAATTTTAAATTTGTATTTCAGATATGGAAGCAAAACACACAGAAAACGAACATGAAGAACCAACAATGGAACCTAGAATCGAACATGGTGACAAAGAATATGAATCCGACAAACAAGAAACATCATCCCATGACAGAGATAAACAGACCAAGATGACAATCAAATTACAATGAATGAAAAAAGTTAGGACATTTGTTTGTTTGTTTAATAAAGGCATACATTTGCTTTGAAATTATATTAAGGCATCTATTTGGTTAATGTAAGGCATATGCGTGATAAGGGTCGAAACGTGATTGTATCTGTATGTTGTACGCTTGATGCATATTTGGTTAAATTTAACGCATTTGTTTGGTCAGTTTAATGCATATGTTTGTTTAGTATAAGGCATGTGCTTGTTTAGTTTAAGGCATCTCTGTGAATACATTAAGGCATCTGTTTGTTTATTTTAAGGTATCTGTGCGAATCTCTGAATGCATATGTGATAAATTAAAAGTATTTGTTTGTTAAATTTAAGGCATCTATTTGTTAAATTTAAGGCATCTGTTTTGTTTAGTTTAATGCATATGTTTGTTTAGTATAAGGCATGTGCTTGTTTAGTTTAAGTCATCTGTGGGAATACATTAAGGCATCTGTATGTTTATTTTAAGGCATATCTCTTAAGGCATATGTGATAAATTAAAAGCATTTGTTTGTTAAATTTAAGGCATCTGTTTGTTAAATTTAAGGCATCTGTTTGTTCAGTTTAATGCATATGTTTGTTTAGTATAAGGCATGTGCTTGTTTAGTTTAAGTCATATGTGGGAATACATTAAGGCATCTGTTTGATTATTTTAAGGCATTTGTTTGAATATCTTAAGGCATATGTGATAAATTAAAAGAATTTGTTTGTTAATTTTTAAATTTAAGGTATTTGTTTGTTTAGTTTAATGCATATGTTTGTTTAGTATAAGGCATGTGCTTGTTTAGTTCAAGGCATCTATGTGAATACATTAAGGCATCTATTTGTTAAATTTAAGGCATCTATTTGTTTAGTGTAAGTCATCTCTTTGTTTAATAGAATTGATTATTATATGATAATAAAAAATACTCTGTAATTAATTTAAAATTTGTATTTCAGATACGGAACGACTTCAACCAAGGATATCAAAGTATTACAGTGAGAACAAATAGTGACCTACTTAAAAGCCAAAAACTGTGTTTTTCTACAGCTTCCTCAGTTTTTAATGGTTGTTTAAATTGTGGACTTGATGCCTATCTTTTCATGAATCATAGAATTTCTTTGCAGTAAAAACATAATATTGATCTAGTTGTACATAAGCGACACAAAGCTTATATGCTCTCTAGAAAAATTGAATTTTTCTCCATATGTTCTCTAATTTCATAATCAGATACAAATAAACTTTCTTCGCTATATTAAAAAGTTGCTAAAGAAAATGCAAGTGTAATCAAACAAACATGTGATCTTTCATTCTCTTGTACGACAACAAATCTCCTCATACAACACTACATTATACATATGTTTTCCATTGTGTTAAGCACAAGTACCAGTAAAATTTTAGTTGTAAACTTGTCTTGTAATTTTCAATCTTCAATACAAGAGTTATGCTTAAGAATTGAAAATCAGTAACCAAACTAAGAAAAAGTATCATCATCTGTAATAATTGACAAAAACTATTGCCTAAAATTTATGCGTCTTGCACTCGAGATTCAGTTTCTGTCCTCGTTTTATGGGTTTATTGGTTTGCATTGTAGTATCCGAGTGGGGTTGTGATGACGATGTATTCTTTTACTCTAGCCAAACAAACTTAATGGTTCATCTTTATCATTAGCCATGTTAGATGTAGATGTTTCTTGGACTCTTAGTTCATCTTGATCACTGTCATCTCCATGTACCATATCTTTTAGCAATGAATCATCATGCACATTATAATTACGTCAAAACGATACAGTTAGCAAACAAAATCGGTAGTTGTACGTGAGAATGTATAGAAAAAAATAAGAGCTTTACTAAGACTTTATTCTTAAACAGAAATATCTCAAACCGTTTGCACGAATCTTTGACAGTAACATTAGAGTAAGAAAAAAAAACTACAAAATCTAACAAAGGGTAAATATAAGTGCATCACATTGTATAAATTAAGGCATCACACTATATAATTCAGGGCATCAGTTAGTTAACAATTAGTGCATCACATAGTTATTTAACTTGGTGAAGGGCACTATCAACACATGCTAATATATAATGATATGATCCTGTAAATCATCTGAAAATAAGCCACAACAAAGTACAAGGTATAAGCCATGTGAAAATGACTTGATCCATATAGGTGTCAAAATCAGTCATAAGAGCATTTAATGATTAATCTACACATGCGAAAAATTAAGACCTCATTTTGAAACAAAAAAAAAGATCTGAACAGAGATAATCACTATATTACCTCACCCTCTACAGGTAATAAACTATGAACGTCTTCTTGATCAAAGCAATATGCTATTAACCAGCCTCTAGCACCTAACCATTATGTGATGGCCATTGATATGCCCACCACTAGAAACAACAAGAAGACAACTAAAGAACATTAATTCAAAGTTACAATATAGTGACTACAACAATACATATGAATGATACAATATTTTTCATACACGTGCATAAAGTCACATCATTAATACCAACATATACATCGCAAAGAAGTAAACTATAAAAACTTAGTTCATTGAAGTTAACCTGATTCACATCTTCACCAAATGCCACAAACGCAAAAATCTCCGCCAGATGCAAGTAGAAGACCAACTCTGATTGTAGGTATTAATGAGACACCAAAATGCCTACCAACTCCAGCCACAAGTATGTGATTCCCAAGAATCAGAAGTCCTAACGAGCCCATAATAACCGAAAAGTTTGAAACAAGAAGTTTTGGATTGATTGACATTCCAACCTGAAAAACAATCTGTGTCGTCAAAGATTGCCAAAAGTCATAGTAACGGTCTTTGATTATTTGGCATTTGACAGTCAATTTTCTTCTAGTTTCTAAATTTCAGAAGGCTAGCTTAAGACAACCTAGTTAATAAGGCATATCGTCATAAAGAAAAGACCCAATAAAAGTCCACGATATGGACACATATAGTCATATACATCTATTAGGACTTCGGATCAGTTTGCAATGGTGTGTGGTAGGTGTTCCACAAAAGCCAATTTGCAAAGAACGTCTACTTTATTGGGTAATTAGATACAAGTAAAGATAATCAAATTAGACAATGAGGTTATTACACCTATCAAATGCAGCATATAAGCACGCTGGTTAATTTTAGCATACTAGGATTTTAAGGCCAAAGACACTCAGGAGAATGTTTCAGCTGCTTAATATAAGGCATTTCATCGTGCCATATATTGGACTTCATCGTCACCAAGAAGTTACATACAACATCATACATGATACATCTGTTATATCTATCACAAGTGTCATTGTGTACCCAATAACACTCTGCCTCACACAAGTATGCTTGTTAGGATAATATTCGATGTTTCTAGGAAGTTAATTGGTACCATATGCAAATAATAAAAAATTGAACTTAAGAAAAGATACAGGGAAAAACTGCTCAGCGCAACGTTTCGCCAAACTACTATTGCATAAATTAATTAGGGCATAAAAGTGTAACTAAAACTATTTACAAAAATTAGGGCATCACAGTGTAAAATTAGGGCATCGCAATTACAAAATTCCATTTCAGACATTTTATCAAACACTTTATGTGCAGTTTTTAGTTAACATATTTTCCATGTATTAACTTCTCAATTTCATTCCAAAATAACTATTCTATACAATAAATTATATCAGTAACCTCTAAAAATCGGTACATCTATAAACAAAGATGATGATTAACGAATCAAATTTCATAAAAATAAAAACCTAATTCAATATGAACAAATATTTGTTCATATAAAACAACAACAATCAGTAACAAAACTACAAACTAAATCAGTTGCGTACCTTAATTTGATATTTGATTTAATAAATTACGTTGCGATGATCTCGTGATCTGATAACACTATTGTGTTATCAGATACGTAGTAACATGTTATGATTTAGAGATGAGATTAGTTTGTGAATCTGATTTCATGATTATGTTTTTGTGGAATCGTTATTTTAAAAAATGATAAACTGATGTAATATGGATCTCAGATAAAAACACGATGTGTGTGTAAAATGATAAAAAGAAGAAAAAGAAATAAATGAAAAAAATAGGCATTATATATGAAAGGTGCGAATTTATAAAACCCTCCCTTAAAGAATGAAGAAAGATACAAACAACCCCCTGTAGTTTGGTGTAAAAAAAAGGAGGGGAAGGAGGCTTGATCTAACGGTTGGGAAATGGTTTTCTAGGTTTTCCACCAAGATGAAGTTTTCTCATGATCCCATCTCTATATATATATATATGAACATGTATATATATATATATATATATATATATATATAGGGATGAGTTCTAGAGAAAACTACAGGGTAGATCTTGTAAACATTCAAACCTTAAGGTAAATTTAAAAAAAATAACTTTATTTAATTATATGTAATTATATAATTTAATACATATTTTTTAAATATTAAAAAAAATTCGAATTTTTTTTTCAAAAAATAATCGAAATTTTTTCTTTTTTTGAATTTTTTTTTTCAAAAAAATCGATATTTTTGAAAGTTCGAAATTTTGAAAAAAATAATCGAAAATTTGAAAAAAAAAGTTCGAAAAATGAAAAACAAGTTCAAAAATATGAAAAAAAGTTTGAAAATTTAAAAAAAAGTTCGAAACTTTTTTAAAAAATCGATATTTTAAAAAAAAGTTCGAAATTTGGAAAACAAGTTCGAAAATATGAACAAAAATTTAAATATGACTAGCTAGATTCTGAAAAAACGCTTGAGCTAAGAGATCCCAAAGGGAAAGATTCAAGGGTCTTCTCCTCTCGGCTCCGCAATTACAGTATGTGAGGAAAAAGATTATTTTCCCAGCATTTTACAGATTTGGAGTTATATATTTCAATGTAAAAGAAAACTTATCCTCCGTACACAATTGCAATAAAGTGACGAAACAACAGAATGCCGGTTAGATCTCTTTGGCATTATGTGGTTCCGTTTCAACGGGAGTTTTTCGGCTTCGTCCATGGGAGTCTTTTTTTAGGGCGTCGCGTGGGATCGTCTTTTTGATTCAGTAGCCGTCGATTTTTTGCGTGTTTGGGTTGTATCCGTTGAACTTATTCTGTTTCTTTTTTCTTTTGTCTGTTGAATGATTTGCGTGTGACTTTTTCTTGCTAGCTTCTTACTAGCATTTTTTAATAAAATTTATAATTGCCGTTAAAAAAAAAAAATTAGATACAAGTAAAGATAATCAAATTAGACAATGAGGTTATTACACCTATCAAATGCAACATATAAGCACGCTGGTTAATTTTAGCATACTAGGATTTTAAGGCCAAAGACACTCAAGAGAATGTTTCAGCTGCTTAATATAAGGCATTTCATCGTGCCATATATTGGACTTCATCGTTATATATAACATCATTGTGTACCCAATTACACTCTACCTCACACAAGTATGTTATATCTATCACCGTGACATGTGTACCCAATTTACACTACTACCTCACACAAGTATGCTTGTTAGGATAATATTCGATGGTATTTGCTAGTAAGTTGAATTGTAGCCATATGTTAGAATAAAAAAAAATTGAACTTAAGAAAAGATCAGGAAAAACTGCTCAGGCCAAACGTTTCGCCAAACTCCTATTGCTATAAATTAAATTATCCGCATAAAAGTGTAACTAAAACTATTTACAAAAATTAGGGCATCACAGTGTAAAATTAGGGCATCGCAATTACAAAATTCCATTTCAGACATTTTATCAAACACTTTATGTGCAGTTTTTTGTTAACAAGTTTTCCATGTATTAACTTCTCAATTTCGTTCCAAAATAACTATTTTATACAATAAATTATATCAGTAAACTCTAAAAATCGGTACATCTATAAACAAAGATGATGATTAACGAATCAAATTTTATAAAAATAAAAACCTAATTCAATATGAACAAATATTCATTCATATAAAACAACAACAATCAGTAACAAAACTACAAACTAAATCAGTTGCATACCTTAATTTGATATTTGATTTGATAAATTACGTTGCGATGATCTCGTGAATCTGATAACACTTGTGTTATCAGATACGTAGTAACATGTTATGATTTAGAGATGAGATTAGTTTGTGAATCTGATTTCATGATTATGTTTTCGTGGAATCTTTATTTTAAAAAATGATAAACTGATGTAGATAAAAACACGATGTGTGTGTAAAATGATAAAAAGAAGAAAAAGAAAATAATGAAAAAAATAGGCATTATATATGAAAGGTGCGAATTTATAAAACCCTCCCTTAAAGAATGAAGAAAGATACAAACAACCCCCTATAGTTTGGTGTAAAAAAAAGGAGGGGAAGGAGGATTGATCTAACGGTTGGGAAGTGGTTTTCTAGGTTTTCCACTAAGATGAAGTTTTCTCATGATCCCATCTCTCTCTCTCTCTCTATATATATATATATTATATATATATATATATATATATATATATATATAAATAGAAATATCTAATATATTATATTATATTATATGTTATATATTATAATATATCTAGCCAGCCCAATCCTAAACTAAAAATGTTAAGTACATTTTGGTCCCTTGTGTTTTGGTGCATTTTTCTCACATTGGTCCCAAAATAAAAAAATAATTGTTTTAGGTCCAAAACACATATTTCGGTCAACTTTTGTCCAAAAAGACATAGTTTTCGTTACACTTTGTCCAAAAGACATAGTTTCGGTTCACGTATTAGTCCTAGAAATTTGAGTGCAAATTCAACTGAGTGATTGGTCTAAAAGTGGAACAGAAACGATGTATTTGGACCAAAAGTGAACCTTTTTTGATTTTTGGCCAAAAGTTACTGCGGCAAAGCCACAAGGACAAAAATGTAAGTTTACTCCTAAACTAAATATCAGCCCATGTTTTGTTTAGCACCCGGTTCATGCAGATAAACCTCCGCCCCTTATCATAACTCGAATTGAGATCATTTATAAAGGTTCATGCAGAGAAGGAAATTAGGGACAGAATTGAGATCATTTTGTAAAGGCAAAAATGTTACTGACCAGACTAAAAAGACTGTGGATGTTGAATATGCTTGGAGGCCCAGTATCTATGCTCATTGTAAAGTTTTTGGCCATGAAGAAACAAGATTAGGGTTAAAAATAAGAGTGAGCAGAATACAATTGTTGAGCAGACAAGTGTGAATGAATTCAAGGTAGTACATGATAGGAAAATAAGGAATGAAGGAACTGAACAAAACATGAATACTTATGTTCAAAATGGTTACATTGGAAGACAATGGAATGTAGGAAGAAATTCAAGGGAAAATTACAAAATACCAAGTACAGGTAGGTTTGAGTATAGGGAAAGAATGGAGGAGGGAAAGAGATAAGGTAAAGACAAAGAGTTGAATGTAAATATTGAAAGGAACACAGAGCAAAATTATGATGATGTAGGGAAAGCTAAAATGAAGGAAGCCAAAAATGACAATAATAGTACTAGTAAGAGAAAAGTGAAAGAAGTGAATAAGTCTAATAGGTTTACTTTACTGGATTCCTTGGTGAATGAAGATGAGTTAGTTCCTTGCTTCTTCCTTTATCTCCCTTTATTTTCGCTATTTAGTAGTGGGTTAAGTTAAGAGAACTGCGTGTACTAATATAGAGCTAAAATTCGTTCTCACTTATGAGTTTCTCTTTTGCTTGTAAATTTACAAAAGCTACTCATTAGTCTATTAAGAAAAAAAAAGATTATTTGATATTTAAATTAAAAATTCATTAAAACTCATATATTTGTAATCTGTATATCTTATGAACCGTTGATCGTTATATAAAAAAAATATACTGTCACGACGAGCATTTAATTATCTTTCTATAGACAGACACTTTGATATACTTTTGACAATTTTTTTCCCTTTTTCACGTTTTCTTTTAGGTATCGAAATTCGCATTGCATATCACATGTAATTTAACACTAATATTGAAGTTCGGGCACTAAGCATATGTACTAAAATTGACATAAGTATTTGTTCATAAGTCAAAGATTTTTCCCCTTTTTTGTAATGGAAACCACACATTTTGTGCTTTCCAACCATATATCACACACTATATACGAATTATAGATAATAACACTTCATTCATGAAACTTCTACAATCACATGCGAAAAAATCACATGTGGTAAAAATCACATGTGATCCTATTTGTTTTATCCAACTTTGATGAATTAACTGCACTAATCTACAATTTGAAATATAGTGTGTTATATATGATTGAAAAGCTATGAATGTCTAGTTTCAAGAAAAAACACGATGAAACTTTTAAGATATTGTAGAAAAACTTATGTTCATTTTATTACATGTTTAAATATTCGAATATTCAAATTAGTGTCTAATCACATGTGATTTTTCATGCAAGCTTCAACAGCGAAAAAAATGAAAAAAACGTAAAAAAACGAGAACAAAAAAGTTGGTCGAATTATATCAAATTGACCGTCTATAAAAAGATAATTATTTGCTCGTCGCGATGATGTAATTTTTTCCCTTAACGATTGACGGTTTAGGAGCTATTAAATTTTGAAAAAAAAGAGGTGAAAATGATTTTGTTAGAATGAGTGACTAAGATTGATCTCTATATAAAAAAATGTTTGATATGTAAATGAACCTAAATCTAAAGATATTGCATGATACAGAAGTGCCGAAGCATTATTTGAAGATATTAAGTAGAGCTTAAATGATACCCTCCTAGTCATTTTTGGATCATAGATGTGGGATTACTGAGCATTGGGTCATACCTGGACCAGACCAAAAAAGATCGGACTGGACCGGACCGAGACCGATTTATCCCAAAATCACGGACCGAGGATCGGAATGAATGTGTTCGGTCAGGTTAGGGTCGGTCCGGTCCGATCCGAGAAGGCATAATGGTAGGTTGTACGTAGGACCGAACCGGACCGATGACCAAACATGAGGTAAAGTGTGGACCGAGGACTCGACCGAAATAGGTTCGGTTCGGTTTCTCCGTTCGGTCCGGTTCGCGGTCCGTGATGCTCACCCCTAGTTTGATGTGTCTTATTATAGTTTCCTAGCGAGCTTTTTAAGATCGCGATCTTACCTGATCGGGATCTTAAAATCCTACTATAGTGTTATTTCTTAATAGGTGTGGTAAAAGTATGTAAACTTACATATTATATATCGTATATCATGAAAATGTAGGTCAAAAGTATCATGAAGTGTTTAATTAATACAATTAGCTTCTTATTTTTCAATTTCTAAAAAACTTAATACATAAATTCATTATTTCTAACTTGTGGTTCCAGAAAAGTAAGGTCACATCGAACAAGATCTTAAAATCATATCTCACAAAGATCTTACGTAAGAACTACCATGATTTGGATAATATTTCCGAAACAACCATATTTTGGTAAATATTTTTTTAAAACATCACCACTTGGTTAAAAACTCGTAAATATTTTCACGTCGTGATTAACTTAACATTTTAGCGTTAAACTCTAGTAACATGAAGAGACTCACCATTAAATTTATCATTTATTATAGATTTCTATATATTTGTTCGGTAAACTCATTCTCTTCCCCCTTCCTTTATCATTAATTATAAAATCCTTTACCTTTTATGATAGTTATTTTTTTCCCATTCAATACTTATTGCTGTAAATACTTTCACGTCATGATTAACTTAACATTTTAGCGTTAAACACTAGTAAGTTGAACAGACTCACTATTAAATTTATCATTTAGTATAAATTTCTATATATTTCTTCGGTAAACTCATTCTTATCCCCTTCCTTTTCATTTCATGCAAGTTTGAACAAATAAAAGCAAGAAACATTACAAAACAAGCATGGATTATGTCTCGAATGATCCACTGTATTTCTCCACAGGTTGTGTTATATATCATTGTTTTTTTATTTATATATTATGTGTTTTGTCTTGTTTGTTTTTCTAACAATGTTATATGTAGATCATATGACGTACACAGATGAATCTATGAGTAGTGTCTATGGAACTGATAATCGATTCGTGAGTTTGGAGAATCAAGATATGTCTCCAAACCCACTTGAGTTCAGGTAATGTTAGGATTTGTTATTGTCTTTTACTTCATATTTTGTTAAGTTGATACTTGGTGTAAGTTAATTTAATTCTTAATTTATTTTTGTGTAAATTATGTAGTTTGCCGGATATTGGATGCAACAGTTGTTATGATAATAATGGATTTGAAAGTGATAATTTTATGGATATCGTCTTGAATGATCCACTGTATTTCTCCACAGGTTGTGTTATATATCATTGTTTTTTCATTTATATATTATGTGTTTTGTCTTGTTTGTTTTCCTAACAATGTTATATGTAGATCATATGAGGTACACAGATGAATCTATGAGTTGTGTCTATGGAATCGAAAATGGATTCGTGAGTTTGGAGAATCAAGATATGTCAATGTTTAACACATGTAGGCTTGTTGATGAAAATCAACCACTTATGAAAGCGTATACCAAGGATACGAATGTCGTTTGAGAGAATATGATGAACACACAGAAGAGGAACCACAATGAAGAGATGAAGGTAGATAATGCTAAGGTAGATAATGCGAGTTTAAGAAATATGCTCCAAACTCACGAATCCATTTTCGATTCCATAGACACAACTCATAGATTCATCTGTGTACCTCATATGATCTACATATAACATTGTTAGGAAAACAAACAAGACAAAACACATAATATATAAATGAAAAAACAATGATATATAACACAACCTGTGGAGAAATACAATGGATCATTCAAGACGATATCCATAAAATTATCACTTTCAAATCCATTTATGTATATCATAACACTGTTGCATCCATTATCCGCAACAACATAATTACACAAAAATAAAATAAATTAAATTAACTTACACCAATTATCACTTTAAACAAATGATGAAATAACAGACAATAACAAATCCTGAAACATTACCTGAACATCAGGTTGGTTGGGAGAACAGAAATCTTGATCTCCAAACACACGAATCATTATCATTTCTTAGACACACTCATATATTCATATGTGTACGTCATATATCTACATAAACATTGTTAGAAAAACAAACAAGACAAAACACATAATATATAAATAAAAGAAACAATGATATATAACACAACCTATGGAGAAATACAGTGGATCATTCGAGACATAATCCATGCTTGTTTTGTAATGTTTCTTGCTTTTATTTTGTTCAAACTTGCCATGAAAATGAAAAAGGGAAGGGGGATAAGAAAGAGTTACCGAAGAAAATATATAGAAATTAAACTAATTGATAAATTTAATAGTGAGTCCTGTTCACTACTAATTGTTTAACTCTAAAATGTTAAGTTAATCATGACGTGAAAGTATTTACAGCAATAAGTATTGAATGGGAAAACAAATAACTATCATAAAAGGTAAAGGATTTTATAATTAATGATAAAGGAAGGGGGAAGAGAATGAGTTTACCGAACAAATATATAGAAATCTATAATAAATGATAAATTTAATGGTGAGTCTCTTCATGTTACTAGAGTTTAACGCTAAAATGTTAAGTTAATCACGACGTGAAAATATTTACGAGTTTTTAACCAAGTGGTGATGTTTTAAAAAAATATTTACCAAAATATGGTTGTTTCGGAAATATTATCCAAATCATGGTAGTAATATTTTAAATAAACCATAACATTCTTATTTCATGTTGAGATTGTTCTTGCTTTGTAGTATCGGAAGATCGTAGGATGAGTATCTTAACAACCATGGTTTCCAAGTCTGCACAGACACTAATACCATTTTGTGCAATCAGTATGCTAAGAGCATCCACAATGGTGTTTTAATAATAGGTCTAAAAACTTATGAAGAGGTCTAAGAACTTTTTTACCTAGAAACTATTTCATGTCTAGGTGGCATGAAAAAGTCTAGGATTTTGAAGAGGTTCAAGAATTTATGTACTATAATAGTATTTAATTTATGTTTGAACAATTTTTAAACCTCAAAAAGTTTATCTATAATGAGAATAGTTCTATAATTTATAGATTAATTACATTGTAAGAGGTAACAAATTCATAAACCTTTTAAAAGGTCCACATGATTCATTACCTCTTAACATTCCAAGACACAAAACAAAACAAACACTGGGCACATTTATGAAATTGGCACCGGCGGTAAATTCATCTGTAATATATATATGCCTAAACAATGGTGAATCAATGCTCCTAGTCAAAGACGATAAGTCAAATTCAAAAATCGTCCAAAGTGTATAACTACGCATAATATGGCAAAATTTAAAACTTCATCATCGTTACAACATGTATTTGCTTTTTTTTGTCGTAATATTTATCACCATTTCTGACATGTTTTGGCATAAACCTTTTACACTTTTCAGCGCGTCTCGAACCCACTTGACCTGTCTATTTTGTGTAACCGAATAGATGGAATGAACTGAAAGCTACTGTATTCAGTTGGTTCCATAATAGTCCCACATATATTCCCAGATCAAAGATTTTACGTAGTTTTTCAAAAGCTTACAAACAAGATGATGACGTATAATATGAACACCAAGCTTACTGGGCTTAGTTCATAATATACGCATATGGGCCCAGGCCCAATACAACAAATAGCTGGACTACTAAGCCTGACAAGGGTCACGCTCCGGATGTTCCAAAGACGTACGTGAGTATCTTCAAAGCCGCACCGTCGCACCTCCGCGGACATACACTGACTGCGGAAGAATACTCGCGTTCGTAGAGACGATTACACGTGGACCCATGCCCGACAAGGGACCCACTCCGGCCACCAACAGTTACAAGCGAAATACTAGGAAACCCTAGTATTGGGCTTGCCTATAAATAGGGGTCATTTCACACCCCAAAAAGGTACATTCTGTCTAATCATTAATACACACATATACTCTGACATTCTCTGACAAACATGTATACTTACTCTCACGCCGGAGCTTAATCGCGGGGTCCGCCCTGCGGTAAGGCTAACGGTTTACTCTCATTTGTGCAGATCACCCCTTGATTACTTGGATTAGTACAAGATCTACTTCACAGCCCATTCACTAGCCCAATCCACCAAGTGGACTGGACTCACTCTCACCCCCATACACGATTTTTGTACCAACAAGTTGGCGCCATCCGTGGGAGCGATATAACTGCGTTCCTTGAAAATACTCACCATGAGCAATCACGAACAACCTACCCCTAGCCATCCCAGGTCTGATGTGCGGAATACGATAGGGAAGGACAAACAAACCCCCCAGGGTTCCGCGAGAACTACATCCGCTATAGATCTCGAAGAGTTCTGCGAAAAGCACTATAAGAAACTACTACCAATCATGGCGGATAAGTATGAGTATGAGAAGAGAAAGAAAGAAAAGCTGGAGGAAGTAAAAGCGAGGCTCGACTTTGGCGACGCCCGGAAGAAGAGCACTTTGCACAGGTATCAGCGTATTCTGAGTCCAGGGACATATTTGCCAAGAATGACAGAGTCGCTCTCGTAAGCCGCGCCCTCAATCTAGTCGTCTTTACATAGGTTGAGGCGTGTAAAGGTCAAGATCGCACGACATAATACCAAGAGTAGGAAAGAAGATAAGCACCGTGTTCAAGAACTCTGAAGCAGAGGAGGGAGTACTTTCGCGCACTACGATAGCCGTCAGAGAAAGCTCAGGTATATGAAATTACTCTAAAAGTGTTGATAGTGAAGGTGTGGACACTGGATGTCTAAATCAAGGAAAGAAAAAAGTTCAGTGTCGAAGATGATGATCTCTCCCAAACTTTGTGTATGTGCCGAGACTGATCCGTTTACGTCTCGAATCCGTCACTTTGACTTCCCGAAAACACAATTGCCGAGCCATGTGAAAAACGTAAACAACAGGGCAAGCGAAGATCCAGAAGATCACTTGAAAATCTTCCTAAGCAGCAGCAAACGAAGAGAGTGGGCCACTGCCACTTGGTGTCACATGTTTATTCCACTATCTCCGGAAATGCTCGGGTTTGGTTTATTGTTCTTCCCCAGAATCATTACGATAGTTCAATGTTCTAAGTAAGCATTCCCAAAAAAACTACCTCCAACAGAAAAGTGCATGCAGAGAACATTATGCCCACAACATTAAACAAAGGGATGGAGAGTCACAGAGACTTCATACAAAAGGTATACCAAGTCAGAAAGTGGAATGTTAAAGGAGCACCGGTGTGCTTGAGAATCTCGGATTCGTGCTAGAATCTAAAATTTATAATCAATGAACATTATCAAACGATTTCATGAAAAAATTCCAAAAATAGTAGACAAATGATGCATGTAGCCACGTCTTTTCTTCAAGGGCAAGAGGCAGCCTCAAACCAAGAAAGAAAAAAAAATCCCTCCGGCATGGAGACACCTGGAAGGGGGCCATAGGCAGAATTTCAAAAAAGGGGAGGCTTCCGCAGCCAACATAAGACAGAGAAAAAGACCAGACAGGGTTTTTACTCTTATCACCAATAAAACCCCGAAGGAGATTCTGGGCTCTAGAAAAAAGGGCACATTTAAAACCCCACTCCGATGTGACAAACCCCGGTTGAAAAGCGAAACGCAAACAAGTTTTTGCGAATTTCATGAGAAGTTGGGGCATAATACAGATGATATGCAATCATCTAAGAAGCAATTGAGGATATGCTCAAAGAAAGGAAACTGTCCGCACATAATCTGAGGAGCTGAAGAAAGGATAGCGGAAAATAAGAAAGCCGAAACAAGAAAGGTGAAACCTCCGGAAAAGAGAAACCTCAGGCAATTTTAATGATTCAGCCACGACAAAGGCAGTGAGGTAGAAGATAACTCAAAGTTTCTCACCCGACCTTGAAATATCATTCCCGCCCTGGGGAACGATGAGGGAGCAGAAGGCCCCCTAATAATAGAAGCAGAGGTTGGAGGGCACCAAGTGCACCGCATGTGTATTGACGGAGGGTCATCATTTAAAATACTCTATGAGCACTACTTTAATCGACTCCGTCCGGAAATAAGAAATCAAATGGTCCCGGCCACAACTTCGCTAGTAGGATTTAGCGGTGAAATAAAATGGCCATTAGGACAAGTAACACTTTTGGTGAAAGTTGGGGAGGACAAACATTCATACAGCATGGATTGGACTTCTTGGTGTGTAAGATCAACGTCTCCGTTTAAGGGAATCATTAGAAGACCGGGGTTGCGGAAAATGAAAGCAGTCCCATCAACAACGCACGGAATGATAAAGTTCTCGGTTATGGGAGGGACACTTACACTAAGAAGCAGTAAAATCATTCCCATTGAATGTGCGATGATCTCCGGACCAGAAGACCAACCCCCTCCGGTGAATAAAGTAAAAGAGGAAAGGATTAAAGTGGCAATCAATCCGGAACATCCGGAATAGACAGTAATGATTGGTTCTGACCTCACGGAAAAAACCAGAAGTAAGCTGTGAAACCTACTTCAGCGGAGTTTGGATATATTCACTTGGACCCCAACGGATATGACGGGCATTCCAAGATATGATTGTTGAAACATAAATTAAATATACGGAAAGGTTGTCAGCCGGTTAGGCAAAAGAGAAGAGGCCAAGCCGCAGAAAGGAACGTAGCAATAAATGACGAAGTTAGTAAGCTTGTGATAGCTGGGATAATGAGAGAAGTTCACTATCACGATTGGCTCTCCAACCCGGTGATGGTAAAGAAGAGTGACAACAGTTGGAGAATGTGTGTTGATTTTAAAGGGGGGGGGGGGGAAACCCACTCAATAAAAGCATGTCCCAAGGACGGTTACCCTCTGCCGGAAATAGACTAGAAGGTTGGAATCCTTTTGCTGGATTCCCTTCAAATGCTTCCTGGACGCATACAAGGGGTATCACCAAATTAAAAATGGCAGAGGAGGATGAGGAAAAAACCGCGTTCATTACAAATCAAGGCATTTTTTGCTACACAAAATATGCATTTTCGGTCTAAGGAAACGCGATGAACTTATCCTGCGGCTTTAAGTTTTGTGGACAAAACATTCCACGGACAGATCGGTAGAAACCTCGAGGTATACGTAGATGATTTGGTCATAAAAAGCCGCACGGAGGATGAAGTTGTCCGCGACATAGAAGAAACATTTAAGACACTCAGAAAAATCAACATGAAATTGAACAAAAAAGTGCACCTTTGGAGTTGAGGAAGGAATGTTCTTAGGATACTTGGTCAATACTATGGAATTTAAGATTTGCCCGACGAGGTAGATGCCGTATTAAGACTTCATCACCAAAATGCTTGAAAGGACGTGCATAAGTTAATGGGGAATTGGCAAGCTTAAACAGGTTTTTAGCAAGTCAGGGGAGAAAATCATTGCCATTTTTCAAAACTTTAAAAAATGACACAAAGAGAGTGACTTTTATGGACGGAGGAACGGAAGCTGTTATCAAACAAATGAAGGAACATATAGACAATAATTACTATGCTCACCGCTCCAGAAGAACAAGAGGTAAATCATTGTCTACCCTGGCAGTAATCCAAGGAAGCGGTGCGCGCCGTATATGACGGAACGAAGAAGCCAGGCAGATGCCAATCTACTTTGTCAGCGGGGTAAGGGCACGGAGTTAACTTCACGCCATGGAAAAATTGGTGCTGGCATTAGTACATGCAAGTAAAAGACTAAGAAGATACTTCCAAGCTTACCCTATCACAGTAATAACAGATATCCCATCAAAAACATACTATCAAACCGGAAGTCGCTGGTAGGATGCAAAAGTGAGCATACAATTAGGGGAGTTTGGTATACATTATAGGCCAAAAGTATCTGTGAAAGGGCATGTATTAGATGTATTTTATCGTTTAATGTCCAGAGGAAGAAGGTCAGGACACACTCCAAAAAAGAAGAACCGCTCCCGGTGCTGTGGTCCCTGTTCATGGATGGTCATCTTGCGTAGACGGATGCGGAGCAGGAGTGATACTCACGGATTTAGAGGAGTAGAGTTCACATACGCTTTAAGATTCCAGTTTGAAACAACTAACAATGAAGCAAAATATGAAGCTGATTGCGGGATTGCAAAATAGCCGGAAAAATAGGTGTCAAAAACCTCGAAGTGAATGTAGACTCAAAACTGATAGCAAACCAAGTAAATGGGACTTACATCGCAAAAGAAACAGACACGATTAAATACCTAGAAAAGGTAAAAGCACTGACTAGTACCTTCCGAGCGTTCTCAATAAAGCAAGTCCCAAAAAGCAAGAACAAAAAAACGGATGCACTAAGCAAAATGGCGTCCACCAGCTTTGCACATCTCAGCAAACAGGTGTTGGTGGAGAAATTGAAAGAAAAATCCGTAAACGAAAGAGAGGTGCTCACCATGGTAGAGGAAGAAGGGGATACCTGGATGACCCCGATTCATGAATACCCCACGGACGAAACTTTACCAGCAGAAAGAAAAAAGGCAAGGGCGATAAAGCGTAAATCACAACGTTTCGCCATCATCAACGGAATACTATACAAAAAATCCTTTCTAGGCCCATGGCTTCAATGTGTAGGACCTTCACAAGCAAACTACGTCTTACGGGAAATACACGAATGCTCGTGTAGCATGTATGCGGGCACACAATCCGTCGTTGCCAAAGCTTTAAGGACCGGTTATTACTGGCCGACAATGCACAAGGACGCAAGGGCACTTATAAAAGCATGTCAGGAATGCCAAGTGCATAAACCCGTCCCAAGAAATCCGCAGGAAAGATTGAACCCAATCACATCTCCGTGGCCATTTTACAAATGAGGTATAGACATAGCTGGGCCTTTCCCGGAAGGACCCGGCAAAGTCAAATTTCTAATAGTGGCTATGGATTACTTTACCAAGTGGATAGAAGCAAAACCAGTAGCAACCATCACGGGAAACCAGGTCAAAAAATTCGTATGGGAAAACATAGTATGCAGATTTGGTCTTCCAGGAGAAATCATATCTGACAATGGGAAACAATTTCGAGATAACCCCTTCAAGGATTGGTGTGAAAAATTATGCATTCAACAACATTTTGCTTCCGTAAAACATCCACAGATGAATGGACTGGTTGAAAGAGCAAACAGAAGTCCGGGGGAAGGAATAAAAGCAAGACTGGGCAAAGACAACAAGAACTGGTTGGAAGAAATCTCTCATGTACTTTGGGCACATCGTATCATGATCAAGTCCAGTAACGGAGGCACTCCGTTCTATTACTTACGGAAAAGTAAGCTGTAATCCAGGGAAATTCGGCAATGCCCACGTTCAGGACAGATGTAGTGAATGTGGGATGTAAAATGAAGAAGCATTGGCAATAAACTTGAATTGCTAGAAGATAAGAGAGAGCAAGAGCAATTAGAAGAAGGCAAAAAGCAAGAGGCAAATAGCAAAAAATTCTACTACACCAAAGTCAGAAATGCAAGCTTTAAGCCGGGAGACTTGGTGTATCGTGTAACGAAGCATAGCGTGTTATAAAGGACAATGGAAAAGTTAGGACTAAGTGGGAGGCCCGTACGAAGTCACGGAAGCTCTTGGAGGATCGTACAAATTGAAAGGACCACGACGGAAGAGAACTCTCGTAGAACCTGGAACTGTTTGCAATCTCAGAATTGAGTATATACACAAAATGTAATGCAAGCCTGACCATACGGACTCCGTGATGGGAAGAGCATTTTTATCTTTATTCCGTGTAGTAATTTTTAAATATCGTGTAATATGATTCTAATTTTAATGAAAAAAGTGAAGATTAGCTACCTTCACAAGTTATGTTTTGAAATTCTATCTTTATTGCTTTGCAAGGCATCTATTGTGATTAAGCCTGCGCTCACACGGCGCACGGCCTCCATCAATGTTATTTCGTATAACAAAAAGGATGAGTAAACCTCACATATAGCTCAAAGTTACATAAGAGGTATTGCAAAACCGGGTACCGGGAGAATAACACACAAAATATTCAAACAAGACCTATCTACTAAAGGTATCATACGTGATATAAAATTGATAACAACAACATTTTATATATTACTGACCGAGTTCAAACTTGAAGTGTTGTAAAATGGTTACATACAAAATACCGCCAAACAATAAGGCAACATGCGGACGGCGGTAGAAAAAAAGCATCGTACAGAGCCCAAACTATTATTAGCCATTGATATTCTAATTATAAAAGAATCCCGCAAGGTCACATACGACCACGGAGGAAAAAATAAATACACTACAAAACAACTCCTCAGCTTCATCATCCAATTTGGAGAACGCAAGATCACCCCCGGTTGAAGCATCGACCTTTTCTTCACCTTCTGGTCTCGGAGTAACGTTCTTCGGGAACACATCTTCGAATCAGGATTGTCATTACTCTTCTACGGAACCGAAGGGTACTAGAGTGTGGAACAATGGACATGGTAGATAAACACATTGGTAGTTGGAACTAACCAGCGGCTGAATCAAAGCTCAACGGATAAAGGATAATCGTGGAGACCAAATACGTCTTCAAAAAGAGGAGACGTTCATCAGATTTCTCTCCATCTTCTCCACTTGTCTTCGGCAATTATCCAAGCAACAGCAATGCTTGGCTCCCATTAACGACCCTATCCTGTTAAGTTGATCGGGAACCATTAGTTGAACTCACATGGGTTGAAGATACAGTCATACCTTAGGTCTCATACATGATCATCCAATCGGAGAAGATCCATATATCCCACGTGCTGGTATCCTTCTTATTGGTAGTTCCTGAAGAAGCAGATGTTTAGGTCGTGGGGAAAGGAAATTAAAGGATAGAGAATTAAAATTCAGCTCCGCAAAGGGAATATAAGCTTCAAGATCAGTTTAACATCTGCCAGCTGTCCATGATCAATCCGAGCGGCTAGGCCCTCCTGCATTCCTTTTCTCTATTAGCTATGGCCAAAAGCTTGTCCAAAGAGCCTCTTTCTACTAGTTGAATTAGAACTTAACCACAGAAGTTTCATCCTTTGAGTTAGCATAACCTTTCTTCGCTGCATCGATGTTGAGGAGGTGCGGATGGAAACTCTCTTGAAAAAGCGCATACAACACCGGGTGAAATCAGCATCAATCTCGGCTAACCTAGTCTCGAGAGGTCTCATAAGGTTATCTTGAAATTCCTCTAGCTGTTTCAAGCTTCCCTCATACATCTCCAGCTTCTCACGGAGATCCGTGGAAGAAGTCTCCAGCTCTTGCACCTAAAAAATACATGTATGTATATATGAGAGGAGGAAAACACAAATATACAAAGAGAACAGTCAAGGACGGAAAACTATACCTGATTAACAAGACTTTGGTTCTGAGACTTCAAGGAAGAAGAGGTTGCCATAAGTCCCAGGAAAGGCTCATGATCCTTTTCAGCAATAGTAGATTCAAGGCTCGTCACTTTTAACTTTAAAGAATCACATTCTTGCTCAAGGAGGACGTTGTGTTCCTTGGTGGAGGTAACTTCGCTTCGAAGTGAATTCTCAGTGGCCTCAAGACCGGAAACCCGAGCACGGAGTTGGTCTACCTCCACAGACTCCTCCTTTGCCTTCAATAATTGGGACTTCAACTCTTTAATTTCCTTATCTTTCGCCCCTAACAAACAGTCTTTCTCCTCAGCAAGAGATTTCCATTTCATTTTCTCCAAAATGTTATACTCCGCACGCATTCTTACCTCAGAGCTCAAACTTAAATTACGTGCGGCAGACACATTAAACTCAGCAAATAGTTGTTCGTGCTCTATTCCGTGAAATTGTTTGAAGATGTAGGAGGGAGTTGATATGTTCATTCTATTGCGCTCAAAGAATGGCCATCATTAAGCTCAAAACCCTTGGTCACGGTCCACTCGGGAACATAGATTTCCTCCAAACCAGCACCTATAACCTCCTCCGCACGGATACTCCCGGCAGCAAAACCACTGCCTGACCTTCCTGTAAAAAGACTAACAGTACGATCCGTCTTTTTTAGATGACCAGAAGAACAAAGACGGCGGATGCGTTGCACTCTTCTCTTTGCTAACACCAGCAGGAATACAATGTTGGTAGCACAGTAGTGGCCTAGTTTTAACCGAGCAATCAGACCTGGACAAGTGATCAACTTCAAGTTCCACAGATTTAGCGCATGAGTGATGAGAGAATCAAAGAGGAACTACGTACCTTGCGGTAGGGACCTACAGTTCGCAAGGAAGGGGAAACCAGTCCACAGAGTCAGTAACGGTCTCCGCCCTCCTCCAAAGGTAAGTGTCACGGAGGAGAATAAAGGGTAAGGTAAGGAATAGCTGGACACCTGTTCTACCTTAATCGAGATTCTTGGAGCAACCTGTTAAGTACACTAGGAGACTTACCTCATTAGTGGGAACCACCAGTAGTCCCATAATCATGCTCTTTAATCTTTTGGGTGGATGGGAAGCGGCAGGCATCTTTTCACTTCCACGGGTTACTCTCTTTTTCTTTTAACATTTGGGCCTAGGAATTTCAGTTTCAACATGCTCTGTGGCAGCTAGGTCTGGCTCAACCATTATCCTGACCACAATGAAATCAACCCTGATCTCTACCACTACCAACACTTGATCTCAACCAGAATTCTCTCTCCACACTAGCGAAGAACTCTCTGGAGGGAACGAACCACTCAAGGTCGGAAGTTGGGTCACGGTGCGATGATTAGCCACCGTGACATATAGGCCTTTCAATTTTAGCTCTGGCTCTTTTAACAATCCTCAACCTTACGAGGGTCAGCGGTACTGATTAATGCATTTAAAAATCCATCTCTGCAAAGGGACATACTGGGAAAAAGATAAGGAAAAAAGAAAAAATAGAAAAAAGCTAATAATCAAAGTGTGTATGGAAAATAAGACCAACCCTCTCCGGTCTCATACCAAAGCGGGGGTAAATATTCTTTATTAAATAGGTAATTACGGTTTATTGCCAACCAGCAAAGAATTCTTCGGGAACCTAAGAAACGGAGAGGCTTTGAGCAATTAAGGGTATTAACATGCCCTACATTTATTTAGAGGGGAGGAAGCTCGATCTTTAAACTAATATTGGGACACAAAAACCAACTAAACCGAGCGTAGCAGGATAGCACATACTAATCAACCCAGAAAAAATGATCATTCCAATTCTTCACGGAATCCAAATTCTTGGAATAACAAGCACGGACGTTAGGACGCTTAGTAAACCCAACAGCCATTTTTGTAATTATGTGTTTAGATGGTGCGGAACAGACTAACACTAGGTTCAATATTACAAACACGGCAAAGGATTTCAAAATGAGAAACCTTGGCAGATCCAAATACAGACAATTGGGAAAACGGAATGCGGAAGTGGGTAAGAACAGACACGAAGAAGGTAGAAAACGGGATACGATAGTTGGCATAATCAAAGAACCGGGTGTACATTCCAACTTTACCAGCTGGTCTTTCGTGCATGGTGGCGTCAGGGCTGGGCAATTGAGGATGAACTTCCTCAGGAACAAAATATTTTGCACAAATAACATCAAGGTGTTCTTGTGTAAGAACACATTTGAGGGATGTAATACTGCCCATAATAAAAGAGAAGCAAAGAAATTAACCTGAATAAACAAACGATCTGCTAGAATTAGAGAGGTGTGCCAACTTAGGAAAAATATGAAATTTATCAACAATGGGGAAAAAGTGAAAGAGATGAAAAAAAAAAACAGTAGGGCATGAATCGACTATTTATACCCATGGTATATTTATGTCAGGTAAAGGTAGGATGATAACACGTGCCAAGACACTTCCCAATCGACGGTACAAAGTAGAGTTAAAAAGATGATGATAACAGCTGGATATGGGACCCAGGCGGTCAAATCACGCAGAATATAAGGGGACACGAAGAGCCCACGTAACCAATGACAAACTGCCAAAATGGCGCAAAAGACGCCGAACAATGCAGGAGCGGACGAAATTTTGATCCGGAAAACTTAGTCTGTAATTCTCACGCACGATTTAATTTACCGGTACAGTTAAGCAAACTAGATGGGGGACTTGATGACGTATAGTATGAACACCAAAGCTTACTGGGCTTGGTTCATAATATGCATTATGGGCCAGGCCATACAACAAAATAGCCGGACTACTAAGCTGACAAAGTTACGCTCCAGATATTCCAAGATGCACGTGAGTATCTTCAAAAACCGCACGTTGCACATTCGCGGATATATACTAACCGCGAAAGTATTCTCGCATCCGCAGAGACGTTTTACAATATAACCAATCAAAAAATTTAGTGGACCTTTGCCAGGCAGGGACCCCCTCGGCCACCAACAGTATGCGAAATTCTAGGAAACCCTAGTATTGGGCTTGCACTATAATTAAGGGTAATTTCACACCTAAAAAAGGTTACATTCTGTCTAATCTTTCAATTCACACACACATACTTACTGACATTCCTGACAATCATGTATTACTACTCTCACGACGGAAGCTTAATCGGCGGGGTCTGCCATGTGGTAAGGCGAACGGTTTACTCTTAATATTTACTTATCTTTTTTTTTTTTTTTTTGTGCAGATTATCTCTCCTTACTTAGTTTTAGTAAACAAGATCTACATCACATCCCATTTAATGGCCCAACCCAATAAATGATCTAGACCCATATTCACCCCTATACACAGTTTTTGTACTAACAATAACCTATCACGATGTTAGTTCATAGTTGGTTACTAGAACAAAAATACCATCTACAATGTCTTAGTTTGGCCGCAACAGTGCCTATCAAAAGAACATAGAAGAACTCAAATGTTAGGTCTCTTAATAAAATTTTGCATTTACGATGGCTAAATAAAGGACCTGATTGTGTGAGGCATCTCTGCCTACTATTATTTTGAAAACATCATCCATGACATGTCGACCAAAGGTTCAGCATTTTAAAGTCTAATTGGTAACCTTAGCAAACAACATCACAAGACAAAAGGTAATAAGAAGAGTACAAAGGTAATTCCATAAAAGGTAGCATAACTTAGTCTAAAATCTATTTTAGGAACATTGCTTGTTTTTACTGAGTTAAAACACACATTGTTACCCAAGAAATGTATGTAGACAAATCATGTTAGTTGTTTACGCATAAACACGACCAAAATGGAAGAAAACATACTTATTTGATGTTCCACGCACAAAGGTCATGCAATAGTTTAGACTTGTACCATTATATAATCTAATGTGAGAACGTGACCATAATGGTATTAGAAAATTCAATACTGAAACTCCCTTTCTAATAATTAAATACTGAAGTACCAAAAACGACTACTTCTTTGACTTGTACTGATGGGTACTAATCCAAACTATCGGATGGTTTTCTTAATTTAGACGTTTATATCGTGTGAAAATACACATATGCCGTGTATACCTAAAATGACCTCAATTAAGCCAAAAAAAAGGACTTAAAATGGCAAATAGATATGCTTGTTTTTGTGGTTTTGTGTGTGCAGGTACGGATTTATATCAAAAATCACAAGAAATACAGTCAAAAAACCGGGCAAACTTTGGACACGAATCAGGAGTGCACAAGAGAGCAAGATTCTAAGCCAAAGCCAGGAAAAAGAAAGCCATCAGTCAAAGAAAAGTTCAACCCTAGAAAAGAAAAGTCAAACTACAAAAGAACAAATCCCAAATGTTTCATTTCAGTCCCTCCAAGTTTATGTTACACAAATGGTCCCTAAGGCTTAATGGGCCCATTTTCCTTAAAAACTTACCCGGATCCAAAACCCAAATCAAAAGCCCAAAACCCTAGCCCATTACCCTTTTATATAATTCCAGGGACCAAAACTGCCAAAGTTGAAAGTTATACATTACTACACCTTTTCTTAAATCGAACACAAGGACTAATTATGCCATTATACCAAACACATTTCACCTGTTTACCCAATTTCAGTTAAAAAGAAAAATGGGCGCCAACACTATTCATCGTCTCTTTCCTTTACCACACAGTCAAAATTAAGGGGCTTTTCAAAATTAAGGGGCAAATAAAACTATTCAAGAGACCTAGTACAAGATGGCCGGGAGAAATATGTCAAATCATGAGTCCTCATTGGTCAAGCATCAAGGAATGCCACGTGGGCAAGCAAAGAAGCATAAGGAATGGGTACTTTTGTACTTAATTCACTCAGAGAAAAAGCACAAAAGCATCATAACGGATTGCCACGCTGGCAATCTGTGTGTGCACAAGCTTGAACAACGAAAAAATGAAGACACCAATGATGGGACGGAATGTACGGAATGATTGCAAAGGAATGTCTAACTTATTATAGGCTAGAACCTTACTATGGCAGGACTATAAAAAGCCTTCACCTCTCTACACACACTCAATCTTCTTTTTCGATTTTTTTTTAACTAGTCTAGTTTTTTAGCTTAATTCTCTTAGCTTAAAAGAATTTCCTTCCAAATGTAATTTCCTCTTAGTAAATTGTAATTTCAGTTAAAAAAGCATTGTAATCTTCCTTAAAGTTTAATAAAATCTTTGTTTCTAGTTTTGATAAGTTGTTTTAAGCAATAAGCTCTCATAAGCTCTTATACTCATGCTACTGTTACTTTTAGCTTGAATAGCTTCAACTTGTATGAAGCTAGTGATAGAGCTAATAGTACTAATTTATCTACTATCAACTAAATTCAGTAATATCCTTTACTTTATTGGACAATAAGATATGTAGGGGATCCAATAATGGAAGGGATCCCATGGACTAATACTGGCTTATTTTAAATAAGCCAGAGCTGTTGATTAAGCTCTTTGAGCCTTTGATCCTTTGTTTAAGCTAAGGATAACTGTAAGTTTCTCTCTACATTTCTGTCTTCACTTTCTAGTTTTATAATTGCCTAATTTGCTTATTTTCTAGCTTATTTGTGTTTATCTGTTTTCTACTAGCTTATTAATCATGTTAGATGTTTTATTTTAGCTTAGTGTATTTAGATTTAAAACCTTTTAATAATCTGTCTTAAAAATCTATAAAAAACCAAAAAATAAGTAATCTAGTTTTCAGCTTATTAGTTTTGCTTATTGAATGCTTAAATTTGCACCATTAAAGAAGTTATAAGATACTTGTTATCTGGTCATTGAAATTTGAACTTTAAATTTCATTTTTATTGTATTCAGCACAAATGGTTTATAGTATAGCTAAAGGGGTGTTTGGCACAACAACACTAACCATAGGTTAGTGCTGTTTGTGGCCATTTGGTCTCAAAATTCTTGTTTAAAACTTCAATTTAGACTGTCTCTATTTTTTTTATATAAGTCATTTAAGTTTTCTAAAGTTAGTATAGATTCTAGCTTAAATCTGATTAGTGGTCATTTGCATTTTTAGTTTCTAAGTAATCTAGTAAAAGTTAATGTTTAATTAACTCTTAGTTGTAGTTTTTAAGCATGTTGAATCAAGTGTTTTTGCCTGCATTTAAGGAGATTTGAGTTTTGATTCTAAATCTGTCAATTGCATCAGCAGGATATAAGAGCTTTTGGCCATTTTTCAGCCTAAGTCTAAGAAGGATTAATTAAGATTTAGCTTTTGATTTTCAGAATTAGATTAGCTTTTAGGACATAGACTAATAAGTTGAAGTAGTCTTTGAAAATTAGATTAATTGGTCACTTAATTTTAATCTGTAAAATGGTTGTTTGTCTTTTTCAAGATAAAATCAAACTCAACATTAGCTGAGTTTGATTGTCTGTTTTTATAGAACTTTTTCTATAAGCTCTCTTGGTTCAAAAAATTTTAACAAGTTTTTTTTTAAAAGTCTCTTAGGTAAACTTTTAGGATATATAGGTTTTTCTTCATAAGCAGCTTATTTGGTAGCTTGAATTTAAGCTCATAGATTGTATAGGGTGCTTGTTAAGCCCTAAAATATAGTGACTAATCCGGAATTACATTTATCATTTATAGTCGGGTCGGGTTAGTTTAGCTAGTCTGATATCGGGATATAAATACCCTCCATTTCTTCATTGTGAGGGGTAGGAGTTCACATTAGTAAAGTGTGGTGTGTGTGTGGTTCCTTTTTCTTTATTTAAACCACACCCATTACACTAACACTTCCTCCTTATTCTTTTTCTATCTACTTCTCTTTTCGCTCTTTTTCTCTCTAATAATATGGATACTTTTCTTTTCCATTTTACCAAGCCTCCGGATCAGTTGTTCGAAGGGTGAATCTATACTAACAATTGGCACCAGAGCATAGGGGGAATTCGTGTTGTTTATCTACTGATTATTGTGGTTAAAAAGAATCAAATTCGTGGCTTTTTTTTTGTTCGAAAAAATAGCAAGAAAATTCAAGATTTGATCTTTGTTTATGGTTAAAAGTGTTAAAGATTTGTACTTTCGGGCTTAGATCTATCCCTTGCATCATTACTAGGTGGTTTTAACATCATTTCGTAGCTTCCAAGAATGTTTGATGATTTTTTTCTTGGCTGCGTTTTGACTAAAAGAAGGGTGTTCTTCGTTGCGTTTTGACAATCTTCATGTTGCGTTTTGACAATCTTCATGTTGCGTTTTGACAATCTTGGTTGCGTTTTGACTCATTGCGTTTTGACTCATTGCGTTTTGACTCATTGCGTTTTGACTCATTGCGTTTTGACATTGGTTGCGTTTTGACTCATTGCGTTTTGACATTGGTTGCGTTTTGACTCATTGCGTTTTGACTACAGGTTGCGTTTTGAAGACCACGACTGCGTTTTGACTAAACGTTACTCTGCTCAATTTTTTTATTCATTGCGTTTTGATTAGAAATCTTGTGTGAAGAAAAGGGTTTCAGTAAAACGGCCATAACTTTTGGATGTTAAGTCGTTTCAGGCCCGTTACCTCTCATATCGAAGAGAATAATGAGAAGGATCACGTTGTAAAACCCTTTAGCTAGTCTCAGGATTTTTCGAGGCACGAAACCATCGTTTACTACTGATTTCATTGGGGGGGGGGGGGGGGGTGGGGGGGGAACATTTTCTTCATTTTTGGAATTTGTGTTACACTTGTTTTTGTTCTAGCTCACGGCCCGTCTGTATTTTTTGGCCCGTTTCAGTTTGGTGAGCCTAGTTAAACAATCTGCTGTAACCCTAGCCAGAAAATTATCTGTTTTTAGACAATTAAATCATTGGACGCTGAGTCCGAATCAATTCATTCACGGTTTTTTCTATTGATTTTGTAAAATCCCGTTAATTCATTTATCGGTTTTAATCATAGACGTGTAAAATCCCGTGAACGTGAATTGCATATTTTTTTTTGTAAAACCCCAACTCACACAATCAAGAATCGAGACTCTCCCAATACACAATCAACCATAAAAAACACCACACATAACACAACACTTAATCCCAAAACGACCTGAAAAGATTCACTTAAATGACAAAATGGCTAGAGATTTGGATTACTGATGGACATGTGATTACGAAGTGGATTTGGTATCCCTTATTTTCAATTGAAGTTGGATTTCACAAAAGGCGTCTACTTATTTCACATCGAGACTTTTTCTATTTTCTTATCGATTGAATGAATTCGCTTGAACGTATACAATTTTATGATTAAGACTTGGATTATCTAGTTTCCAGAAGTCAAGGGGTGGTTGGATGAAGACCTGGATAACTATCACTTAAAGGAGTTACATTGTAGTACTCAGTGTCACACGCAGATGTCGATGTGGATAATTTCAAGAGGTGTTGTACTTCTTATACTTTTGATGTTGGGTATAAGGTACTTAGAGATTTTCTTCTGCACCGTTCTTCAATCAACAATAGTGCAAGATTAAGTAACAAATTTGGGGGATTTTACTTCAGTTTCAAGTTTGATATATCGGGTTTACTTCACCAAGTGATCACGACAATAGCCTACAGAATACGAGGTTGGTAAGTTAGCCAGAGAGTTTAAAGGTTGAGATGTAATCAGCACTTCTCACGGGTATTTTTGTGCTATTCCAAGACAAAGATACTTCACAGTCTAAGCAAAATCTTCAAAGTTCTTCGATGACATTCATTCACAAGACCTTGATTATACCAAGTGTTCTTGATTCTTGCTTCAACTCCTTTACGGTTTGTGAAGTCAAGAGGGTAATGATTCTTTTGTATATCAAGATTTGTGCTTATGACAAGAACTTCTCGAGTATATGAACGTACACGACAATGATGCTTCCGAGAGTTCGCAACCATCATGGGGGAAAATGTGTACATCCGGGACTTAGTTGACTTTGATGTTACCGTGTCAACTTCCAAGGGGAAGTAGTGTAGACTACTTTACTTAGTATGGTTTATGAAGTATTCTGCAAACATGAGAAGAACAGATGCTGATTTCTCGCATGCACCCCCGAACGAATATTCACCAAGCCCTGATGACAAGAAGCAGTGGTCGTTGGTGTGTTTTGACTTCTACAAAATTCCGTTGTGCACTTTGATGACAAGTAGAAGATTGTTCAAGCTACATCAATGTTTCAGAATCTGCTCAAGATAGGGATGTTGGTTTGGGGGGAAGCTGATTCAGAAACTTCGACAAAAAGGAGTCTATGAAAAAAGCTTTTCAAGACATGCTGCATGAATTGGGGGGAAGTTAATCCAACTCATGCATACTACAATGGTTCCAGAACAAGTAAAGACAATGAAGATCCAAGCTGGAATACAAGTTTCAAGACCAAGAGAACTCACAAGACAACTTCAGCTTTGGAAGCGCTTTGGAAGACTTTATTTAATTGTATTTGTACTTGTTAGGAACATTGTAAGTAATTCCGTATATGTCCACATATTGGGGGAAGATTGTTAGCCTTAAAATATGGTGACAAACACGGAATTACATTAGTTCATTTATAGAGTGACACGTAGGGACTAATAATGACTAGTTACAATAGTTGTGTGTCACTAGGACTATAAATATCCCCTCCATACTTCCATGGAGGGGTGAAGCTCACTTTTGTAAAGTGTGAAAGTGTGTGTTTTCTCTTTACAAAAACACACATCTTCCATCCTTTTCCTTTTCTCTCTAATTCAATGGCTACTTTTCTTTTCCATTTTACCAAGCCTCCGGATCCGTTGTTAAAGGGATCCTACACATAGTTATGATGGTAGTAGAATAATTTGTACGGAATTTAAAAATCAATGGATGGTAGTATGTTTTATTACATGAGTTGATACATTTGGTACATGGGCACGTCGTTGTCTATACCGGTTAGTGACATGGTTCGTCACTCACCTCGGATAGGATTTCCATTCTTGTGAGACCCCTCACACATTTATTCACCACCTATATGGAACTTGAAAAATATTCAAGTGACATGTCAAACATTTGCATTGGAAGAACGCAGAGTTAGGTAAAACCCTATGTAGTCACGAGGAGACTTAGACGTGATCGTAGTAAGCTAAGTTGGAATCTGATTTCGATCATAGTGTGACCCTGATGAATATTCTAAATTCTTAGTAGGTTGGAACCCAAGGTACCTGGAGCAAGTAATGTCTACTTGCGAGAGCCTAGGCTTTCGATAAGAAAACCTTAGATGATCTTAAAAGAGTAGTGCAAGAGTCGTGATGTGTGGGACACATACCTCTTTGAGGACTAAACCCACGGTAATTTTTTTGCAAGTTTTTTTTGTTGACTTAAATTGAGTTACCTGGTCGAGACTTTCAGACCCGAGGCAATTAAATGAGACAAGAACATGTACATGACATTTCTATATGATTTACTAAAGTCATGTGTCTCATAAATCTACGAGTTGCATTAACAATGACAATTAACTTGCTCCAGTCGCCTTACCGTCTTGCCCCACTTGTTTATACGCTGGTCAGACTCCGGTAATAAGTGAGAAGTCAAGTTGGATCTTAGTCTTATTAGTAATTAATTGGGTAGTTAATTCTTTTAAGAATTTAATTGTCAAAAATACTAAAATTGAACTTTTTATGTTCTGATCAATTGTGTTATTGCAACATAATTCGTAAACGAAAGTTTGTTTTCTCAAAAAGACAAACATAGTCTCTTTTCCTGGTTAGAAGAGTGAGACTTACTCCTATCTCTTCTCATTGCTTGACAAAACAAAGATAGGATTGCAATTGAAGTTTTTTCGTTATATTTAAACTCACTTTAAATCTTTCATTACCCTTTTTTGATTATGAAACCTTTGAAAGATAAAATATTTTGTGTAACTAGAGTACATTTTGTCTATAAGCACAAAATAATAACTTCTTTGCACTTTTCAAGACGATGTAGAGTGAGTTTTTTAAATGTTAATAAGAGAATTCTCAATCAAACCGCAATGAGGAAAGAAAATGTTACTAGCACGTCTTCTAGGTATTTTTTTCTTAGAGTCATTTCATTCCTTATAGTGCTAAACACCCTTGTGGTTAGGCAGATCGATAAAGGAGGAATTGCATGCTAAATGTTCAAGTTAATGAAAGCATGAATGGCTAGTCCCTCATCTACATAAGTAGAACTTCATATACTCTGTTCAATACCTAAGTACATTGCTACTTGTAGGCATTTAAAGAGAGTAGGAAAGTAGATAAATCGCTATTTGCTTTCTACTGGTGACGTAACACTTTTAGTGTTGACAAATCCAGTGGGAGCTTTGCGTTTTATTACTGAAAAGACATTTATGTACTGTTGTCAAATTCAGTGGGAGCTACAAGATTTATTCCTTGTTCGTTGCTCATATTATTTCTAGCTTGCTTTGAAATAATTCATTACTTTTCAAATATGAACTACCGTAGTTTTAAAGAAAATTGCATTTTATTTTATAGATAACACGTTGCCTTTCTGATGTTGCTTTCCGAAATGTTATCTATAGAATAATAATCCATAATTCCTTATTAAACGTTATGGTTCGAAATCTACTTGTAATATCTATGACACTATCATATTGTTTATACAATCGAGCGCTTGTCGTATTGTTTGTCTACATTAGATAATGTTGTCCCGTATACAAGTGGGAGAAATCTTAAGCGTCTGTAAGAAACAACATATAACAATATGATTATTGGTTTCTCTTGACTCTATGTAAGAAAGCTAATAAATCTAATAGGACTTAAGCACACAAGAAGTTTGTTGCCCTATGACATTTAAATGTCAAGATATAATATTAAGCTACTTCAACTAATTGACTACATGTTTTAGTCAATATAATTATCGTTAAATTATATAATCATAATTATGAAGTATTAAATTAACTTGAAATTACTATTGAACTCAAGAGTTTGCGTTCATAATTACTTTAGTTAGTATAATTATGGTTGCTTATTGAGACATAATTATAAAGTATTTGATTTTATCAATGACTCGTAACATGAAGTAAGTAGTAAACTTGTTATGTCTCCTTAGGACATGAACATAAAGTCCTTGAATCAGTTAAAGACTTGTAACATATATGTGACATGTTCTGTTTTCCTGAAACACATGAACATATTGTACTATTCAAAGAAATATACGTTATAGCATGCACTTGGTTTTATAATACTTTGTATTTATGGCTCGACCCTAATTGGTAAGTATTTGATCCTAAGAGAATTAAGTTATGTAATGAATTCTGATGTAGTCTCATAATTCCAATACTCATAGAACACCACATCATTATGGTATGTCTAATGTGTTGAAACAAACTATATTCACATTGTTTGATTTCTGATAACTTTAATTGCTCTACCTCCAAAATCTATCAAGGTTAGAAAATTGTGTGTCATGGATACACGCAAGTATAGTTCCAACCTAGAAGGTATTAAAGATGAGATCTATTCATAAGGATTGGGATGAACTCCCATCATAGTCTTGATTAAAGTTTATAAAATTTGTTAATATCTTATGAAACATATTATAACACGCTAGAGAAAGAAACTGAAAAAATGTGTTTGTGTATTTCCAAATAAGAACAATTCTATATTGCTTAAATACTTGGTATTTCGAGATTATCTCTTTTTACAAAAGTAAGTGGATGCATCTATAGATCTTGAAAATATACAAAAACAAAATACATAACCTTATGAATTCACTTGCTGATGTCATACTAAGGTTAAACATGTAAATGTCGAACCAAAGTACATGAAACCTCATATCTAAATCCACAGATGCTCATCCAATGAGTGGTTTTTAATATCAATGCTGAGGAATATAAGTTAGAGGGTCAATATAAACCTGCTAACTAATAAGATGTATTATCACATCTTGAATCTGATAAATATCTTAGAACTATGATGAAAAGATGCAGTCCTTAAAAGACAATCAATATTTTAAGATTTTGATTGATCTTTCACCAAACAGTAAAATGTGAGGTTAGAATGAGTTTCCCTTGAAGAAAGGCTCATAAGGACAAGATTGTTATAACCGGATTATGCCAACTGATGATAAGATTTAATCTTACCTCAGCAATACTGTGAATTAAAATTTTCTTTTCTACACACATTAATTATATAAAGACAACTAATTGTCATACATGTTTTCTTGAATCTAAAATATGGCAAATTAAGGTTCATAACTCTTTCCTTAATGATTACCTTTGCGAGGACGATGCACAATCAAAAGGGTTATGAGTCTGTATTTGGAACATGGCAATTAAGTTTTATAACTCTTTCCTTTATGATTACCTTTTGTGAGGACGGTGTGTAATCAAAAGGTTTATGAGTTCAAATAATATTTATAAAGTATACAAGATAATAGAATCCAAGTGTGGATTGGATCATGCATCTAGGAGCTGAAATTTTAAGTTTAATTACAATATGAATTTTGATTAAATTAAGATAACTCCTTAGTATACTTGACATCAAGTGGGAGCACTATGTTTTTCCTTAAAATTCATATGTTGTGTAACATATTGAAAGCATCATTCCATCAAAGCTAGATAATGAAACTTCACTTGGGAAATTAGGAAATAAAACAAACGACCTTGAAATAAAATATTTTATTAAAATAAACATATGCGGTGATTAAGTCTAACACAATGCAATATATCATTGAAGCAATTCTTAAATGGTATATTTCACTTGAGAAATTTATTACATGGATGAAAACCTTGTGTTTTAAACTAAAGATTCATCATGTATATATTATATTGTGTATGAGACTGGTTGTTACTTTTGCACAAGAGCAAGATGAGCTAACAACAACAATATCTAATTGAGAGTGTTTAGATGACTGTAACAACAGTATCTAATTAAGAGTGATTTAGATGACTGTTAATACAAACGTTTATGAATTATATAAGGCATAGTGTTGTTCGTGTACACTGATGCTAGAGAATAATCAATTCTAGTTGAAGTAGGATTTCATCATTTATGATAAATCTGCTAACTAGATATGCTCAGCTAAGAGCATTGTTGCAATACACATTAAAGAATAAGGATACTTTACATTTTAAGAAACTGTAAAGATGACTGTCTGAGATAAGTATGTTGGTGACTTCAAATACCTCATAAAGGTACTGTCACATTTCCATACTATGATACTTGCAATAGTATGCAAATATACATACGACACTCATCATATCATTCAAATTCTTCACAATTTGTGAATTTGAAACAAGTATTCAGAAAGTTTACTCAGATGACTATTTAGCTGTCTTGTAAAGAAAGAGTGAAAATGTTGAACATTGACTTCAACTTGCTAATTAGTCTCATGCATATCTGTTTTTAGTATTATATAATTGGGATAGTAAGACCATTTTTACTTTCTGATGAATGAAGATACGTGGTATTTGTTTTTCATACATATAATAATTGTTATCCTATATTTGAGCATGTTTAATCCTTTGAATGATTTTATCATTCTAAATATGTCCAGGTCGGTTTGACATATGGGAATAGTGTGACAACATACGGCAAATGTGAGAGATGGGTATAATTCTTTGAATATATGGATCGGATCCCCAGCGCCAACTCACATGCTATTCAAAGGGATGCAAATTGGGACATCCCAACTTTTAGGATATTTACGTTTGGATCCATATTCACAGTAAGATATCAAAAAAAGGTTTAATAACATCCTTAGGACGTGAGATACAAACAAGTTCTTTATGTGGGGATATCACATTTTAATTATAAGTCAAACGATATCCTGAATAAGGTAGTTATAAAGGCTATTCTTGAAAGTGATGTGAAGCAGCATCCATAACACGTGTAGTCAACAAATAATTTGTTCCTCCACTTGATATGTGCAGAAAGATACCATTGGGCCCTCTCCATAATTAATCAGATAATTGTATGGTCGTACCCAAAGGGTAATCCAAGATGATTCTTGATTACATTTGGTATATCTGAATTATTTCTATAACGAGAAACTAAATAGTTAAACTATATGGAATGAGTTATGATCCATATCTATGGTTTAATGGTATCTGTAACAAAGAGATGATAAATTAAGCAAGAAATACATAACCATTGAGCTGAGATTGTTCTTGAAACTTTATTTCAAGTATTTCTAATTTATGACAATAGAGTGTTGCTAGACGTTTCTTTTTTTGTCCGTAAATTTTTGGGGGGTGGTTTTTTTTTTTTTTTTTGGTATAAATGCTACGCTAACTCTCCAAACTGATCCCATGCGGAGCTGTAGGAGTATATGGTAGTTGTTCCACATTTATTTGATTGAAATACTCAGCCTATTGGGGCACACACGTTAAGACATGAAGATACGTTTAAAACTTCACGAAATATATTAAATAGGTCTTAGATACCCGTTACTTGTATACCTAACTTAACGGACATTTAAATTAATAAACCAATGGACTAAATTAGACAAAACCCGAACCCTAAAGGTACCCTATAGATGACCGGCCCCCTAGTGGTTCTAGAAAGGTTTTGGATCAAACTTTGGAGATATGGTAAAATATTGTGATGTGAATAAAGAAAGTATATTGTGTAAATAAGGAAAAGATGTTTTCTTGTTCACAAAGCTTTAGGGTTGGGAGCCTATATAAACCCCCCACCCTAGACCTCATTATTCTCTCCCTCTCCCCTCACCAAAATCTGCCGAATATTCCCACAAGGGAATTTCGGTTCCTTCTCATCACCGAATTTCGGTGACACCCTCTCAAGGGGGTTTTGATTTTCTTGCTTCTCTTTTGTTTCTCATAGCACAAGAGTAATCAAGGGTTTTCGGTTAGTTCTCCAGTTCTGACGAACTACACAACCCTACGTGGGTTTCGGTTTTGGTTGGAATTTTCGGGTAATATTTGGGGGGGGGGGGGGGGGGGGGGTGGTGTGGGGGCTGTGGGGTGGGGGGGGCAACCAAACTTGGTGATAAACCTAAGTCAGTTTTGAGTATTATTCGGTACAAGTGACTAGCACTACTACAAAAAAGGCTATAAACACCTCATAAAAGAAACCAGTTTTGAGATAACCACTTCCTATAATAAAAAAATAAAAAGATAGTTAAGCACAAATACTGGTTTTTTGAAGAAACCCAGTCTTTATAACCTAAAACGCATAGAAACTAGTTGTGTTGTAGAAAACCTGTCTCTACTCGTAGCTGAAAAACTGGTTATTCTAAAGTGACCGCCTCTTATTTTTTAAAAAGGTTTTTATAATTTGATTTCCCTCGCCATAAATTAACAAGCGGGAATTATCCCTCCATCTTTTTCACAAACAATTAAAACCCACAACTTATATTTTTTTATCTTATTTCCCGGGTATTATCCCTCCATCAAAATACAACTCAAACATCCAATTTCATCAACCAAAATCCCCTAAAACAAGCCCACGCCACCACAATCTCCCCCCAAATAACTCTAACCCAAGATCATAATTTAGCAATCAAACTTCCACAAATTCTGATATGATAACCATCGAATCAATTTTCCCTATTACCTGTGGAATAACAATCAAGAGCCCTAACAAAAAAAAACCCATTAAATATTTTCAATCCCTATAAAATAAACGCCTAATATCAGTCGGATTTTGATGATTAAATTAACAAATTCATATCCACAATGATAACCAACGGTTTGGAGAAAACATAAAGGAGTAATTTGTTGTTATGCTTTGATTAAATTTAAATCAAGAATTAGTTTTTGATTTTATAGTTTTTGTTTGATGAATTGTATAGTTAATTTTTGGTTTTATGGGATAAAGATTGTTACTTTATGCAAACTATTAGTTAAATGATGAAGCAGGTTTGAAATTTTAATGCATTTTTGGTTGGGTTAATTCACATTAGTTTGATTGTATTAGAAAGGGATAAGGCTAGATTTAAAGGATCGAATGTAAGTAGTGCTTGAAGGCGTTTCCTTTCCGCATCGTACAAGGTTTGGGCACCGTCCCTCGCTCCTAAAGGTTTTTGGAATATTGGATTAGAATCTAAAATCAGAGTCAAAATAGTAATTGTAGATTGACTACATTTAATAACAAAATATGGTTGAAGTTTAGTTTCTGAAATCATAATCTTTTAGCTGAATTGTGCTTGGTATATTTAAAATTTGTACATGAATATTAACATGGAAATTACAATATTAATGCTTTGCGTTCTGTACACATAGGTTGCAAGTCTGCAATAAATGACATGGAACCATGTGTCAAACAAGACGGGTACTTTGTAGCAGTGGAAAAATGCATGTGTGGTATGCCGCTTTTTCTGATTGTTTATGTAACACCTCGTGTAGTAAACTAAAGTGGGATGAAACACATCTTATACAGACCCATTAAATATATTTATTCCTTTACACGCTTTCGGTAAACAGGCTTATTTGCATATGTCGCTCTTTAAAGAAATCTTATTTGTATCAACGCTTAAGCAAGTGTGCACTCCTATTTTTCATTTTTAGAAAACTAAGAAACTTAAGTTGCATTGCAGGCGGTTTGAGATATTAGTCAATTATATATCATAATAGTGAACTCTTCGCCCCACTACCAAAACCAGTTATGCGTTTCTAATCAAAACAAATCTGAAATGCTGCTTCATTTTTTGTCTTAGGAATTGGTATCATTCCTGCATACTCATCATTTAACTTGTTTATTTCCAGTACCTTGGAAGGCTATCTGAGCTGAAGACAACTATCGATGTTAGACCTTTGGATTGTGGGAATCTAATGGAAACCATAGGAAAACAATACGAACAATGGAGCAACCTGGTATGTTGCTATTTTTGATTTTAATCGTTTCTTAAAAATAAGCACTTCAGGAAATGGTATTTCGAAAATTTAAGTGAATGCAATACAGATGTTTAGAAAATTCAATTTAAACCTTTCAATTTTAGTGTTATCGTCAAATAGCACTGTTTAAGTAACTTAAGGAAGAAACTGTTTAATTTTTTGTCCCTAAAGTAAGCACTCACGCAGAAGCAGTGTGCATTAGCGATTAGCCGAGTGCTTCCAAACTGTTAATCTATGTAAAAATAACCTGAAAGAAAAATTAGTACATGAGTTTACTACATTTGTTACATCTATAACAGGTTTAGTTATGTAATATGAGAAAATGTTAAATTTCTGCATAAAAATGTTACGTTGACTACCTTAGTAAAAAAATAGGTCTAGTTGAACTTTGTTATAGTTGATGTTAACATAGTAACTTTTGTAACTCTTCGACCCCCTATTTTTACACAACATCTGTTATCCCTGCAATCTCATAAACACTATACATGACCGATGTCACATCCACTTGATAAGAAGCCTTTATGCCCTTTGAGTGTGGAAACGCGTGTATATGATAGAGTTATTGATATAGTGACACTCTGCTGTCTTTGAATGGTCTCTGACTGTACTTATGTTGTATATTTTTTTTTGTCAATTCTCCTTTTACCAGTTGATCATTTTGTATTAACAATCCTTATACTGTGGATAGTATTTCTACTACTAATTACTTACTGTATGCTGGTGAGGGGGTTCTAATTTATGTGTTTCTATCTGGCAATAGGCTGGTCTCAGTGTCTCCAGTGGAGGAGAATAGCTTACTGATTGCTTAAATAAAAACTTGGAAAGCAAAGGATAAAATGAGTTACTGTTTAGTGCCAAATATAATTTAACAACTGCTGAGCACGATGTTATAGGCCTAGATTCTTATGGTTTTCCTGTCCTGTATGATACACAGATTAGGCCCCATTCTCTTTAATCGAAAGAAGTCCGACCAGGAGAGTTTCAGGTTACCTATGCATATGTTTACTGTTTAATATCTTTTTAAATAGAACCAACTTTGATAACATGTCTCCTAATTTTTTTTATTAATATGCAATTTGGATCACTTATCTTGAAGCATTTGCTTTACTTCATTTGTACACACCTCTATGATATCTTTAGAGGCATTAATTTGAAGCCTCTGGCGCATTATGAACAGGTATACAATTAAGCAGCCTTGGAAACTTTTATCGATTCTGTGCGCAGGGTTTGTACAATTGTTTGCACTCACATCATTGAATTTTTTGACAGACTGTAGATCTTTATTTCCCCCACACGCACTGAAAGTTATAGCTCAAGCATATCACAGTCCGTCTATAGCAGTTGAGGAACCAAAATTTAGAGTGTATAGAGTTCAAGCTAGTCATTTTATAAATCATACATGCCTACAGTGCAAATGCACTTAGATTAAGTAGCCATATCAGATTGATATAAGACTAGTTAAGACTTTATTTCTTCTATTTTCGGCCACAACTGCAGTACCATGACGACATTCGTGTTAAATTTTTATAACGTTTTTAGCAGTTGATGTATAACCTAAAAATCAGAACATGCAAATACCAACAATGCCCCTAATGTCCAGAAAATTGTAATAAAAGCAAGAATAAAATTCAATCAAGTGTTATTAATTATAAAGTACATATCATGTGACAAGTATAAAATATATATAGAGAATTAAAAATAATCTATATTAATGCAAGAAAAAATAATTAGTTTTCTTATATTTATAGCATTTTGCCTGACACCTCTACCACCACTCAATAGTTATTTACGTATATTATAGACAATTAAACTTAAAACAAAAATAGGGAAATTGATTAAAATAATTTTTTAGGCAAAATTAAATCTGATTTTATCCCTTAGAGAATACCCAAAATCTCGCATTTTATTGTATGATCTTTTTATAATACAAATTTTTCCATTTGTAAAATAATCTTAAAAACCATTTCCAAAAACCTAAACCAAAATTAAAGTGGCGTTCCATAATTTTTTCCAAGGCAAGGAACGATTTTTTCTAAGGGTTCTGGGTACAAGGGAGCTAATAAAATATTGAGTTCTATGTGTTTGAAGCTGGATTCGATTTATGGTGTTCTTTTGAATTCGAAATACCTAGCCGAACTCAATAATTCATAAAATCATCCATAATTATTCAAGGTATTTTTATAACTCATTTTACATTATATACATCTGATATGTTCATGAGAAAAATTACCATGCACGTTATTTGAATTATTAAGCTTAAACATATCTAAACCCCTTAAATAATTGCAAAAATTGTAGTCTGGCCTAATAAATTTATATTTCGATTTTATAATTTTTTATGACTTGTATATATCATTTATGAACCAGATAAATTGTTAGAAAAATTGTATAAAAGATTTAGATAATTATTGTGGAATTTCTAATTCTTGCCGATTTTGAATTATGAAAGAAATGAAGGAATAAATTGGAAAACGAATTAGGGTTAGGGTTTTTTATATTTTTCCCAGGTCCCCATAGAGCTATTGAATGTAGAAAAGGTATGAAATTATTGGGGAAAATTCTAATTAAGGTTTGTGGTGCTTTATTGGTGACCCGATCTGTGTTTTAAAAGTAATAAGGGGGTGTTTTGTAATTTCTGAACTTGGGGCTGATTAGGGCATTTTAATATAATGTATAGATTCTGTGACAAAATAAGTAGAAGGGTATACAATTTTCATTTGATAATTGTTTATGGTTAAACATGATTATTATATATTATATAGTATCTATAATTCGAATTTAATTAAAACTGAGGGACCTAAAAGTGTAAATTATGAAAAGTACAAGGTATGATCATTAATTTAAAGAACTAAGTATGAAAATACCAGATTTTTGATATTATAAGGCATGTTTTGCAAAAATGGTTAATTAAAGATCATGTTTAATTAAATTAATAACTAAAAGGAGAATTACTAATTATGTAAGATCAGGATTTGGATTGGAAAATACATAAATGGAAACGCTGCTAAATTATAAAACCTGCTATTATATAACCTGCTATTTCTGGAAACCTGCTGATTTATAAACCTGCTATTTATAGAAACCTCTTATTTATAGAAACCTGCTCTTTAATATAGAAACCGCTATTTTAGAAAGTCTAATTTTGGGAAGTTTAATCATTGGAAACTTATTAATCCAGGAAAGTTATCATTTATGGACAAGTTACGAAAGCGGAAGTCATGTATGGAACTTACTATAATTAGAAGTTGCTATTTTAGGAAGTACCTAGTATATCAAGAATACTAATCAATAGAAACATATTAATCTTTGAATATTTGTAATCAAGGAACGTACTAATCAAGGAATCATGCTAAAAATAGAAAATTACTAAAAATAGAAAGTTACCAAAAATAGAAAGTTACAAAAAATGGGGAAAGTACCCTTAATCATGAACAAGTAACTTATAAAAGTCCTTTAACATATATATCACATAAGCAGGAGTAGCTTCCATCTTCCCCTTAACCATCCATTTCCGTTACTGCTGGACATACGGTACGGAAATTCTCGTCCTTTCAAGTAGGACTTTCTTTATTTTCAAGATTCATTCATCCCCCAGAACTGCTATGCTTCCTTCCAGCCCCATTTTTATGGTCTTCTGCCGATGATCCTTTACATGTTTGATTTCATGACTTATCCTATGCCCGTGCTATATATACCAAGACCATGATTACATGACGTAACCACCTAAGTCATGAAGGGAGGGTACCATGACCCGTGACACATGAGGCACCTGTGTCACGACATCTTTCGCGTTGAGAGTGATTCACCGCGTCGTCCTTTTCATGTTACCAGACCTTAGATTATATTTCATGTTTTGGACCGTGATTATTTATTCCGGGCGTAATGGGTGCATATCTAGTATTACATGTTTACACGTTCATGGTGATTGGTTGGTTGTGCTCTACATCCCATCACATTGAGCTGATCCTCCACCCAGATTATCGATAAGAGTCACCCTCCATTACAATGTTGAGTGCAGCCCCTCTATTATATGCATGTATTTCATGACATATTATTATGGCCATGTATGAATTATATGAGCCGTGGGCAATGTCCTTATTAGTTTTGTTATACTATCCATGATATTTCATGACATCTTTACTTCGTATTTACCATGCTTTACATGTTTATTTCCTATTTCTTCATGACGCATTCTCCCAGGTTTTCCTCCATGACCACGCATGATCTTTCCGCCTGCTTTATACTTATTATCCAGGATTCACGACTCAATTACTTATCATTGTTATTATAATCCGTCAACTGAGCGTTATGCTCAGTCGTATTCTTCTCTTTCTAATACGGCAGGTATCTAGAGGGAGATTGGGCTGAGAGAGGTGTGTGCATAGGAATGACCGATGTTTAGCTTCCTTTCTTTTTTATCGCAACACTTTTGGTGTGCTATCTATCTTGGACACATGTTTCAGTCCTTTAGACTTCTTTTATGTTATTCATGTTGATCTCATAATCAGGAGCCGATGTTTGATTCCGGCTTTCCACCTTGTTCTATGTTATCATTTATGACTTTATGCCTTTATTATGCTTTGATATGACACACATGATTATGACGTTGTCGCCTAGCTCTCCGGAGCGGGGTTTGGGTTCGTTACAATAATGGTATCATAGCTCAGGCATTCGCGACCTGTAGGCTCTAAAACTTGACCTTGATGAGGATTGGTAACATTAGGTTTCTTTCAGAATCGACGTTTATCTTCTGTCGCGTTTTGACCTTTTAACCGTTTAATCATTAAACCCTTTTTGCAAATGTCAGATGGTGAACACTCGTACCGATGCTGAACTCGCTGCGGCCGTTCAGGCAGCCGTGGATGCCATGCTCCCACAGATTCGCGAGCAGGTTCGCGAAGAATACCGCGCTGGTGCTTCGGGTGGTAATCCTCCACCAGCCACTATTCATACTTGGCTTGAGCGCTTCAATAAACAGAAACCCCATTCGTTCGAGAAGGCAGTAGCCCCTGTTGATGCTGAGAATTGGATCTCCCATATGGAGAAAATCTTCGACGTGATGGATTGTAATGATGCTTTTAAGACCAGATTGGCTGTGAGATAACTAGTTTGAGGTAACGCGTTAGCTTGTGGATAGGCCTTATAACAAGGCCAAAGGAGGAGATGCGTGGGTCCTTACCTTGACTTGGGCAGCTTTCAAAGAGCTGTTCTTTCTTCAGTTTTTCCCTCGAGCCGAGCAAGAGCGTTTGAAGAGGGAGTACCATTCCATCCGCCAAAGGGCGAGTGAAAATAGTACTGAGTACATGCAGCGTTTCCTCCGCCTAGCTGGTTTTCTTGGACAGGCTGCTGGCACTGCAGAAGAGCAGGCGAAGAACTTTCGTTGGGGTCTTCATAAGTCAATCCTTGACCATGTCATGTGTATACAGTTTACGGATGTTGCTCAGGTTTGCGGAGATGCAGCGCACTTAGAAAATCTTCCGTGACAGGATGATTATGAGAGGTCTGAACGTTCAGACAAGAGGTAAACTTTCAGTAATCGAATCTTTGAGACCTTATTCCATGTTTTATCATCCTTATCTTTATATCATGTGCCACCCAATTATTCTTCAGGTAAACAAGAGTGAAGACCGTTTAATGCAACCACTTACAGTCAGCAGGGTAGTCATAGGAGTCACGGTCAGAGTGATGACCGACAGAAAAATGACCGTCAAGGGTCTGACAGGCAGGGCGGTGGTGGTAACTACCGTAATAACAATAACAACAACCACTCTCGTGACAACAACAGGTCAAATCTTAATCGTTATCGTCTTTAGCCTTTAATAGGATAATGAAATCTAACATCACGTCATGGTAACTTAAGGAATTCTGGTGCTGGACGCGACCAAAGAACAGAGGCCAGCAATCCCATCGATCACCACTCGGGGTAAATCATTTGAATACAAGTTATTCACTATATACTCAAAGTTCATGTCTCACGAGCTATCTATTGAATCAGGTACCTAGCAGTCCAGGTTCCCCTCGGAGGGTTATACTCACCCTTTTGCAACACATGTGACGTTGACGACCCAGGAGATTTGGTCGTCGTGCTATGGTACTTGCTTCAAATGAGGCCGGCAGGCTGGTCATCGTCAGCGGGACGCAAGAAGAACTATTGGTGCTAAAGTATACGTTTGGTCATGCTGACAAGAAGCCAGAACAGCCTTCAGCCGGTCTTTGCGACTTACTCCGGATCAGGCCCCGCCTAATTGACTTCAGGTACCATCACTCGGTGCATTATTTATATTCGGACGTGCAGTGTTTATTTTATTTGATACGGGTGCGACACATTCTGTGATATCTACCAAGTTTGCTTCATGTTTTACTATGACACCTAAATCCTTATCAGTGTATTGATGGTATATCCAACGCCCTCGAAAGACTCCGCACGTATTACCCATGTTATATAAGAGATATTCCTCTACAGTTTTGGTGACAAGAAGTCGTTCAGTTAATGCACTTCCCTTGGATATGTGTGAATTTGACATAATTCCTGGTATGGACTGGTTGCATGCCACACCGTTGCAACGATTGACTGTCGTTATCATTCCCGTGCGTGTTATAATTCGCAATATTCATGCTCCTGAATTTATTTATCATGGTTCATTACCGGGAAAACCTATGAAGATCATTTCCGCTTTAAAAGCACGTACCTTATTATCGCATGGCTGTGAAGGTTTTCTGGCTACCATTCATGACACGACTTCTGACGTTTCTTCTATTCATGATCAGCCGAATTGTTCCGATTTTCAGGACGTAATTCCGGTAAGAACTTCAGGAATACTCATCCTATTCGCAATGTTGAGTTTAACATTGAGCTCATTCCCGGAGCTGAGCCAATCTCCAAGGCTCCTTATCGCATGGCACTGATTGAATTAAAAGAGTTGAAAGACCAATTACAGGAATTATTGGAGCGAGGTTTTATTCGCCCGAGTGTATCACCATGGGGTGCACCGGTTCTGTTTGTCAAGAAGAAGGACGGTAGCATGAGATTATGTATCGACTACCGTGAATTGAACAAGATCACCATTCGTAATCGTTATCCCCTTCCACGTATCGATGATTTATTTGATCAGCTTCAGGGCGCTAAACATTTTTCCAAGATTGATTTACGATCTGGTTACCATCAGTTGCGAGTGAAAGAGCAGGACATTTCCAAGACTGCTTTTCGCACACGTTATGGTCATTATGAATTCTTGGTTATGCCTTTTGGTCTCACGAATGCTCCAGCTGTATTTATGGACTTGATGAACCGAGTTTTTCATGAATTCTTGGACAAGTTCGTCATCGTGTTCATTGATGATATTCTGGTCTTCTCTAAGTCTAAAGAAGAACACGAGGAGCATCTCCGCACTGTTCTACAGATTTTACGACAGGAGAAATTATATGCCAAGTTTTCCAAGTGCGAATTTTGGTTGAGTAAGGTGGCATTTCTGGGTCACATTGTTTCAGCAGAAGGAATTACTATGGATCCGGCGAAGGTTGAGGCTATCACCAAATGGCCAAGACCGACGTCTGTGACCGAAGTACGGAGTTTTCTTGGATTAGCAGGTTATTACCGCAGATTCGTAGAGGGTTTCTCACGATTAGCCTTACCCTTAACCAAGCTTATGCGAAAAGGTGAGAAGTTTGTATGGAATGAAGAGCGAGAAAAGAGCTTTGAAGAGCTTAAGCAACGTTTGGTTTCCTCGCCTATTCTTACTCTTCCATCTGGTTCAGGTGGATTTCAGATTTACAGTGATGCTTCTAAGAAGGGTCTTGGGTGTGTACTCATGCAGCGTGGGAAAGTGATTGCCTATGCCTCACGACAACTAAAGCCCTATGAGGTTAACTATCCTACTCATGATCCAGAGTTAGCAGCCGTTGTCTTCGCTCTCAAAATTTGAAGACACTACCTTTATGGCGAGTCGTGTGATATTTTTACCGATAATAAGAGCCTTAAATATATCTTCACGCAGCGAGAATTAAATATGAGACAGAGGCGTTGGTTGGAGTTATTGAAGGATTTATGACACCAACATTCGTCCATCCGGGTAATGCAAATGTGGTGGCTTGATGCATTGAGCAGGAAGTTCGGGTATGGATAGGGCTTGTTCAAAGTGGAGAGAGATTATTCGTGACCTTGGGGCGTTTTGGTATATCGATTTTGTGTTCATGGACAGAGTGGTTTCTGGCTTGTATGAGGGTTGAGCCTACCTAATTTTCACAATCAAGACAGCCAGAGGATGACGGAGAAATATGGCAATTATTCAGAATATTGATCAGCAGACCGAGTTTCGCAGTGAATGCGAGGATTTTGTGGAGGTACTAAATTATGTATACCAGGAGGATCCTACACTTCGAGAAGCCTTGATGACTGAGGCTCATAGTTCTCCATTTTCGATTCATCCAGGTTCGACGAAGATGTACCACGATCTCAAGCAACACTTTTGGTGGAGTGGTATGAAGCGCGATGTGGCTACGTTTGTGTCAAAGTGTTTACATGTACAGCTAGGTTAGATTTGATCACCAACGTGCATTGCAGTGGTCCTTTGCAACCGTTAGAGATTCCTGTTTGGATGTGGGGATCGATAATTCCATGGATTTTTTTTCTGGGTTACCACGGTCTCTGGGAAGCAGGTGCTATCTGGTTGTGTTGATCGCTTGGTCTAAATCGGCACATTTTTCTTCCTATCCGTAAAGGATTACCCCGTTAGTAAATTAGCAAAAATGTTCCAACAAAGAACATGTTCGATTACACGGTTACTCCATCAGCGGATCGTGTCAGATAGAGATCCACGTTTCCGTCTCGTTTCTGGAAAAGGTTTACGAAAGCTTGGGAGAACCAGGCTCAAGTTTAGTACAGCTTTTCATCCTGAGACGGACGGACAGTCGGAGCGTACGATTCAAACATTAGAGGATATGTTACGTTCATGTGCTTTAGAATGGGCAGGAAATTGGGATGACTATATATGTCTAGTGGAGTTTGCCTACAATAACAGTTGGCATGCGAGCATTAAATGCGCTCCTTTTGAAATGTTGTATGGTAGGAAGGGCGTGCTCCTATTTGTTGGGATCAGGTTGGTGAAATATCCATTGAGGGTCGGATTGATATTGAGGTGACTAATGAAAAGGTCGCCGTCGCCAGGGAAAAGCTTAAGGAAGCGCAGACTCGTCAGAAGAGTTACGCTGACAGGCATCGCAGAGCATTAGAGTTCCAGCCGGGTGAGCATGTTTTCTTGAAAGTATCACCTACACGTGGAGTCAGGCGTTTTGGTATCAAGGGCATGTCTTAGTCCTCTTGTTTTCATAGGACCATTTGAAATTCTTGGAACGCGTTGGTGAGGTTTACTATCTTTTGGCGTTACTCCTCAGCTATCTTCATGTTCACAATGTTGTTTTACACGTTATCCATTACTCAGAGGTTACAAGTATCATCCTCTTCACGTTATCTCTTATCCATTCGATCAGATCCGTGAGGATTTATCTTACACGGAAGAGCCTGAGTCTATTCTAGATCGTCAGGACAGAGTCATGAGGTACAAGACGATCCCTTTTGTTCAACAATCCTTTTGGAGAATCATACCGTGCGGGAGCCACTTGGGCAGACCGAGAAGTCTTATACGGACTTCTTAATCCTTATTTTCTTCATGATCTGGTATGTCCTTTTCAGCTGATATCATGTTTCTAAATCGAGGACGAATTATTCTTCTTAATAGGGGAAGAAGTTGTAAAACCCTAAAATCAGAACAAGTGACAAAAATTACCTAAATGGGCCCTAATGTCAGAAAATTTAATAAAAGCATGAATAAAATTCAATCAAGTGTTATAAATTATAAAGTACATCATGTGACAAGTATGAAATTTATATAAGATTAAAATATCTTATATTATGCAAGAAAATAATTATTTATTATTTATATGTATTTTGCTCGAAACAATTATAAGTTTAATTAATGATTATTATACAAATTAAATATAAACTAAAAGAGGAAAATTATAAAAATAATTTAGGCATATTAATATCTGGATTTTTATCTTTAAAAGCCAAAATCTCGGTATTTTCTTTAATATATCTTTTATATACATTTTTTTCATTTGTAAATTCATTTTAAAACCATTTCCAAAACTCTAAAAAATTTAAGAGGCGGCACCATATTTTTTCAAGGCAAGGAACGATTTTTATAGGGTTATTGGAGATCAAGGGAAGCTAGGAAAATTGCTGGTTCATTGGGTTAGGTGTGGTTGATTTAGGTACTCAATTGACTCGAAATCCTTCATAAATTTCATAAATATCCGAATTATTCAAGGTATTTTTTATACTCATTTTACATTATATTCATTGATATGTCATGAGAAAAATTACCTTGCACGTTATTTTGATTTTATTAAAGCTTAACATGATCTAAACCCTAAATAATGCAAGAATTGTATTTCGCTCTTAATAAATTTATACTTCGATTTTATAATTTTTATGACTTGTATATATCAGTATGAACCAGATAGATGTTAGAAAAATTGTATTAAAGTTTTAGATAATAGTGTGAATTTCTATTTCTTGCCGATTTTGAATATGAAGAAATGAAGAAATAAATTGGAAAACGAATTAGGGTTGGTGTTTTTATTATTTTTCCAGGTCAATACGTTGCTAAGGAATGTAGAAAAATTCTGTAATTAATGGGGAAAATTTTAAATTAGGGTTTTGTGCATTTATTGGTTACCGTTTGTCTTTACAAAGTTATGGGGGTGTTTGTAACTTCTTGACAACTTTGGGGCTGATTATGGCATGTTAATAGAATGTTTAGTTCTGAGATAAAGATAGTTGAAGGTATAAATTGTCATTTGATTATTGTTATGGGTTAAACATGATTAATTTATATAATATATATATAATTCTCGATTGTATTTAAATTGAGGCTAAAAAACGTGTTAATTATGATAATAGTACAAAGGTATGATCAGTAATTAAGTATTATAAGTATGAAAATACCATATTTGTATATTATAAGGGCTTATTTTGCAAAAATGGATAATTAAAAGATCATGTTTAATTAAATTAATAAACTAAAAGGACTAATTACGTAAATTATGTAAGATCAAGGATTTGGATTGTAAATACAGAAATAGAAACCTACTAATTATAGAAACATGCTATTTATGGAAACTTTACTTATTTATAGAACCTGCTTATTATTGTAACATGCTATTTATTGGAAACTTACTTATTTATAGAACTTCTAATTATAGAAACATGTATTTATGGAAACCTGTATTATAGAAACCTGCTATATATAGAAACCTGCTATTTTTAGAAAGGGTTATTTTGGGAAGTTTAATTTATGGAACTTATTAATTCAGGAAAGTTATAATTTATGAAAAAGTTAATTAAGAAAGTCTATGTTCGGATAACTTACTATTATAGAACGTGCTATTTTGGAAAAGTACCCATATATCAAGAATACTAATCATGAAACATATTAATCATGGAATATGTTAATCATGAAACGTACTAATCAAGGAATCATGCTAATTATAGAAAGTTACTAAAAATAGAAAGTTACTAAAAATAGAAAGTTACTAAAAATAGAAAGTTACTAAAAATGGAAAGATACCTTAATCATGAACAAGTAAAATAATTACTAAAAATGGAAAGATACCTTAATCATGAACAAGTAACTTATACAAGTCCTTTAACATGTAGATCACGTGAAGCAGGAGTAGTTTCCATCTCTTTCATCCTTCTCTTTCATCTTCTTTGCTGGACTTAAGGTACGGATATTCCGTCCTTTCAGTAAGGACATTCTTTCTTTTCATGATTCATCCCCAGAACTGCTATGCTTCCCCATTTTTATGTCTTTTGCCATGATCCTTTACATGTTTGATTTCAAGACTTATTCTATTGCCCGAGCTATATATACGCATGACCATGATTTACATGACTTACCACCTAGTCATGGAGGTACCATGACCGTGACACATGAGGCACCTGTGTCACGACTCTTTCGCGTTGAGAGTGATTTCACGCGGCGTCCCTTTTCATGTTACCAGATTATATTTCATGTTTGGCCATTATTATTCAGGGGCGTATGGGTGCATCCTAGTTTACATGTTTACACGTTCATGGTGATTGGTTGGTGTGTGCTCTACATCCCATCACATTGGAGCTGATCCCTCCACCCATATTATTATAAGAGGTCACCCCTCTATTACATGTTGAGGCAGCCCCTCTATTATATGCATGTATTCACGACATTATTATTATGACATGTATGATTATATGAGCTCGTGGGCATTCCTTATTATTTATGTTTATACTATCCATGATATCTCATGACATCTTTGACTTCACGTTACCATGTTTTACATGTTTATTTCCTATTCCTTCATGATGTATTCTCCAGGTTTCCTCATGACACTCATGATCTTTCCGCTGCTTTATACTTATTATCCAGGATTCATACTTATTACTTACATTGTTATTATATCCGTTCACTGAGCGTTATGCTCAGCCGTATTTCTTTCTCTTTCTTATACGGCAGGTATCTAGAGGGAGATTGGGCTTGAGAGAGTGTGTGCTTAGGAAGTGACCATTTAGCTTCCTTTCTTTTTATCGCAGACACTTTGGTGTGCTATACTATCTTGGACACATGTTTTAGTCCTTTAGACTTCTTTTACGTTATTCATGTTGATCTCATAATCGGGAGCCGATGTTTGATTCCGGCTTTCCACCTTGTTCTATGTTATCATTTATGACTTTATGCCTTTATTATGCTTTGATATGACACCATGATCATGACGTTTCGGCCTACTCTCCGGAGCGGGTTTGGGTCGTTACAGTTGATTATCTAAATGGCATTATTTTAGTTTGCTGATTATCTTGAATTTTTCTTTCCTGATTTCAGATGTATCTTATTCAAACATACCAATGACATCATATGAGCTACCTGACGGACAGTACGTTTGATTACCATTCTCTATGTTGTGGGATTGGTCAGATTTAAGATAGCTATAGTTATTTAGCGTATTGGATTATTTTCATCTTTAGAATGCCAAGTTTAAAATATGTTTTGCAGCAAGTTTTAACTCACACATCTTAGTTTATAATCACTATTCCCAAACACATGCTGATTTTATGGAACATCACTTATCATTCTAGTTATAAAGCTTAATAATTTGCAATTACATGGTCACGTATTAACCATTCTTTACTGTGGTAATAGTATCCCATGGCTTAGACTTAAAATTTCAAACTATCAAGAGACTAATTAACTATCACACATTTTTATATTACGTTGACATTTTTATGATCAGTAATATGAGAAAATGTTAAATTTCTGCATAAAAATGTTAGATGTATATACAATGTTAGGTCTCATAGAAAAATCAAAACTGTAAAGAATATGGGTTCTTAATGACCCATCACATATACAAGGGTAAATTTTAATGATCGGATTTAGAAAAACCAGCACTATGGGTAAAACAGGACAATATGAACAATTAAGTTTTTTTTCCACAAAAAAACTTTATATTGAAACAGTTTTATGTGGTTTGTTGCTGTAAAGTAGAACAGTGTAGTGTACTAATTTACATGACCAATTTTGCAGCTTGATCCAGACTTCGAGCCTGATGTAGCGCAGGGTGAATTAAGGGCCGACATGTTAGAAAACACCAACCAAGGTGAGAGGGGAAGCAGTAGCACAACCACGATTCCTTCTGCAAACTATGCAGTATCTCCAAGAGAACTGAGCTTACGGTTACATGAAGTCCTTCAGTTCCAGCTTGAAGAACGTATTAAAGAATTGGAAGCAGAAATAGAATGTAAAAGAATCCAAAATCACATATCTTGGAAAGATTTATCAAGCAGTGATGCAGGGGATGATAACACTACAGATGAACCCGTGGTTTTAAATCTATCATGTGAAGCTTTAGATGCTTATAATGAGGCTTGTAATGTATTTGCAAAGCTTGATGAATCGGATGAAGATGGAACACCAATCTATCAGATGGAAGATGATGGTTCAGGAAATAGTTTTGGTATGGGTGAAAACAAGATGGATTCTGAGGAGGATGAGATGGAGAAGCTGTTAATAAAGCATATTGTGAAAAAGCAAGACAAGGCTCTCCTGCAATTTTGAATGTGCAGAGGGTGTTATTTTCTGAATGAAGATTAGAAGTTGAAGAACGTATAATTTGTTGATTTTTACATTTTTGGTCCATCTAAATCAGTTTATATATATTTGCTGTATTTATATTTCTTTATTTTGGTGGGTTAATTTGTAAATTTTGGAATTTATTAAAGAATTCCAAAAATTTATATATTTAAAAAAAAATAGATTAAAAAAAAGACAGGTTCTGAGATAAAAACATATCTTTTTACTTTATATAAAGACAAGTTGAATGTTTTTATAAAGACGTGTTGCGGAAGAACTAGTGTTCATTTCCAATAAAACATGTGTGTTTATTTTAATATGGAGACCAATTCTTAGGGAGAGAACCGATGTCGATTCTTCTAATAGAGACTGGTTGCATAACCGGTTTTCATATGTTTTGATCACGGAGATACCCCCCTCGGAGAGTGGTTCTAAAACCACTATTCATGGGCTATTTTGACCAGTTTTTATGGCTTTTTTTGTAGTAGTGAAGGATACACAAGGTGTTTGGTTCGTGGAGATCCAGACTAGAATTTAGACGTATTTGGTTGACGTGTTGTGTGAGCAACCGTAGAGGTGGTAATTTAACCACTTTGTTTTCAAGATCAAGATCAAGAGGTAAGTATTCCTTGCTTTATTTTATGTGTTAATTCATGATACTAAACTAGATCCATCCGCTGCGTACTCGTAGTTAATGGTTTAACTAGTTAATAAATCCCAACAAATGTCCCTGTATGTTGTGATCAAGTTTGTTAACCAGAGCTGAATCTATGGTTAATAAACTGAAATTGGAATTAATACGGAAAGTAACATCGAGCACCATTATCCCAGTTCCCTCCAGCATCCTCCAGCATGTTATGAACAAAAATGACGGGCACTAACAACATATAATTTAAGAATTACATCTCGGCCATTAATCGAACACTTAATATGCTACATCACCTATAAAAAATCTCATTCAAGACTTTCATCAAACACCTAGTATGCAATATTAAACGAACAAAATATGCTGCACTATGAAAGGTGCAGTTTATCGTCATCACCGTTCCTTTACGTATATTGACTCCCTACTGGTCTTTGGTTATAGTTTTGGAAATTGTAACAGATATACTTGTGAGTTTTATTTATGAAGCGATTCATATTTCTGAACCAATAGTTTATGTTACATGACATTTATTGGAATTAATACGGAAAGTAACATCGAGCACCATTATCCCAGTTCCCTCCAGCATGTTATGAACAAAAACGACGGGCACTAACAACATATAATTTAAGAATTACATCTCGGCCATTAATCGAACACTTAATATGCTACATCAACGCTTTACCTATAAAAAATCTCATTCAAGACTTTCATCAAACACCTAGTATGCAATATTAGACGAACAAAATATGCTGCACTATGAAAGGTGCAGTTTATCGTCATCACCGTTCCGTTACGTATATTGACTCCCTACTGGTCTTTGGTTATAGTTTTGGAAATTGTAACAGATATACTTGTGAGTTTTATTTATGAAGCAATTCATATTTGTGAACCAATAGTTTATGTTACATGACATTTGCATAATTGCGTATACATGCCAAAAACATTAAAAGGGCCACACCTGCCTTGACTCCGGGCTATCCAAAAGGATAGTCGGCCCTGGGAATAGTTGGCTTGCAATGTCGAGTCGGACACCCGGGTGATAAAAAAAAAAAAAAAAAATGAAATGACTGACAAATGACATGTATACCGGAGATGAGTTTACTTTGAAAGTCTACGTTAGTGGACGACAACCTTCAATTTGAATCCCTACCTCCAATTTGAAGTCTTCTTAAACCCTCGTATACTTTAAAGTTGTTGGTCCACAAACTCAAAATCAGTTACATCCGGATCAATCTTTCTTAGACATTTCTTAAATGCATTGAGATTGACAAATAGTTATATGTCCCAATCAGCCTAGACGTTTCTTCCATCATCCAAGTTTCTTCGCAGCATTGACAATGGTGATATGATCTATATATTTACAGGAATTTATTTCAAGTCTATGTTAGCGCACAACATTTACTTTGAATCCCTACCTCCAATTTGAAGTCTTCTTAAACCCTCATATACTTCAAAGTTCTTGGTCCACAAACCCACAAACAGTTACATCCCGATCAATCTTTCTTAGAAATATCTTTACTGCATTGAGAAGACAAACAGTTATACTCCCAACCAGCCTTTCCTAGACGTTTCTTCCATCATCCACGTTTCTTCACAGCATTGACAATGATAGACATGATCTATTTATTTAACTCAAATGTACTTCTGAGTTTAATCTATGAAGCAATTACTGTTTCTGAACTAATAGCATATGTTATACGATATTCACATGTATATTCCTAAAACATAGAAGGGCCACCACCAGATGGAGTGACCAATGAGTTGTAGACCAAGACGATTTTACTTTGAATGACTACGCTTAGTAGACAACAACATCAAACTCTGAATGTTATGTGACTACTCTCCAATCGGAAGTCTTCTTAAACCCTTACATACTTTAAAAGTTGTTGGTCACCAACATTTTTATCCCTATCAACTTTCTTCATATTGCATTGACAATGACAATTATAATAAGTTTTTACGGTGGAACTATTAGTCAATATAATTAATGTTATTTATTATGACCACAATAGGAACTTATTTCAAGCATTCAAGAATAACGGCTAAAAAGTTTTGTTGTAGCCCAACTTAATTAGAATTGCTTATGTATTTGTATGAAGTTGAACTTGAATTTGACTTGTCTTAAGCTATCACTTTTGGTTTTCTATGTAGATATAGGTTTGTCTAGCATGTGTTACATAATTTATCAATTAATTTGTTACGAGTTTAACTCCCAGCGGGAACAAGAGTGAAAGGTGTGTTCGTTTATGACTAATCAAGTATGTGGTTTTGGAAGAGCAAATGTTTCACCAACTTGATTTAAATAAATGCCATCAATAGAACTTGTTTATTGTTACCAGATCAATGAACGTGAAAATCGAGGTCTTAATAAGTTCATGGCTTGGTTCGTCTCTAAAAGGGCTACATATAAAACATAGAAAGAACATTATAAGTAAGGACTTACGGTCATACAAAGAACGCATACAAAGAACACAAACATTACGACCCACACCATAAATAAACTAGTAAAACTCAAAAAACCTCTGCGCGGACATTTTTTTAATGGAACTTACTATCTCACAATATTTACACTACAAATTATGTCACACGTCCGAAGAGAGCTTCTGACACAACAAAAGGTATCATTGAGACACAAGCCCTAGCCCTTGGTCACTATGCAAGCATTTGTTTGTGAATTTAAGGGTTCTATCGCGTCAAGCGATTTGTACAATCCAAAGACTTTGGATCATAAACGTAAGTTGGTTATGAGTTGTGCGGGTAACTTTAAAAACTAAGAGTATGTTTATTCAATAAATTCAGAGAACCAAAAAATCTCTATGGCAAGTCTTTGGTTGAAAAGCATTATTGTGAATGACAAAAAATTCATTGACATTCTTTTCTATCGCAATCAAAAGTTTGGAAAATTTTGCATAATTAAACAAAAGTAAAAGTCTAGATCAGTTTAATAATTTTGCACAACCCAAAGAGTACGTTTAACAATGAAACACATACCACAAACATATTCTCGATCATATTATTGTGAAAGCGACTACAAGCATATTCTTGTCTTAACATTGTTAGTATATATATACTCCTTATTTGTAGCAAATTGTGAATGTTCATAGCAATAAAATTTGAAAACGCAATGAATAATTTGAAAATGTTTCGCATATTTTTTCTTTTCTTTATTTTCACCACGTTTGCTTCTTCCACTTTGAATAAAATTCATAAATGCTCTAAAGAACAAAGTGAAGCTTTGCTTCTCTTTAAACAAAACCTTTCCTACACTTACACAGGCAGTTACCTAAATTACCGCTGTGATGTTTGGCTCGGTTCTGATTATCATGCTAAAATGATGAACTGGAACACAAATACAGATTGTTGTAATTGGAAGGGAGTTACTTGCGACCGCTCCACCGGTGACGTTATCGGCATCGACGTTAATTGTGGAATGCTAAAAGGTACCATTCATCCTAACAGCTCCCTCTTCAACCTTCCTCATCTCCAAAAACTCAACCTTGCTTTCAATGATTTTCATGGTTCCCAAATTCCAAGTGAAATTGGAAGGTTTTCAAATAGTCTCACACATCTCAACCTCTCTCACTGTGGGTTATCTGGCCAAGTCCCACCGGATATCACACTCCTTCATAAACTGGTCTCTCTTGATATCTCCAATTATTTGAAGCTTGGACCACATGTTTTCATCAATATGTTTCAAAATTTTACTAATTTGGAGGAACTTTCACTTGAAGAAGTTAATATCTCTTCAGTTTTACCTGCTGCGATTGATATCTCTTCTTCTTTGAAATTACTAAATCTTCCTAACACTAGATTGAAAGGAAAATTACCTCATTACATTTTCAATCTTCATTCTTTAAAAACACTCGACTTGTCACTTAACGATTTCACTGGTGATATTCCTTTGGAAATCAAAGTTAACCTAACGCACCTTACTTATCTGGATTTATCATCTAACAAACTTAGTGGGACATTGCCATCTTGGTTGTTTACTTCCCCCTCTTTAGAATATCTCTTTCTATATAATAACATGTTCAGTGGAAATGTACCGTTTGAGTCATTTGCTCTTCCATCATTAAAAATCTTAGACCTCACGCGCAACAATCAGTTAAGTGGCCATACTGATGTGCAAACATTTCGACAACTCACCAACCTCACTGTTCTACGCCTTCCTTATAATAATTTTAGTGGTGAATGGGAGTTGGATACATTGTTATCAAGCCTCAGAAACCTTGAAGATCTCGATCTCTCATACAGTGGTTTTTCTGTTACAACAAAGAATGTCGATCATTATGTCAACCCTGGGTTTCGTTACTTAAATTTGGCCTCTTGCAAGCTAAAGGTTTTTCCGAGTTCATTTCGAGCCATGAAAGAACTTGAAGGGTTAGATCTTTCTGGAAACGAAATCCATGGCCAAATTCCTCATTGGGCAGGGGAGATAGGAGGCAATGAGTTGTATGAGTTAGATCTCTCCCATAACTTCATAACAGGCTTGCCACAATTTCAATGGTATGGACTATCTGAATTGTATCTGCAGTCCAACTTGATTGAGGGGCCATTCCCTCCTTCAATATGGAACATGAGCACGCTATGGATTTTGGATATGTCCAATAATAGAATGTCTATTTTTGGAGTGTTTCCAGAAAATATCAGCTCCTCCTTAAGTGTTCTTAATGTCAAGTCAAACATGATTGAAGGGTCATTTCCTCCATCAATTTGCAATTTGAGCAACCTACATTCATTGGATATGTCCAATAATAGCTTTGGTGGAGTGATTCCAGAATGTGTAGGAAGTTTGAGCACACTTTCCATGATAGATTTGGGGACCAACAATTTTCATGGTACTATTCCGAATGTATATGGTGAATATTTAGAAGGGGTAATATTGAATGGAAACCAATTAGAAGGGGAGGTGCCACATTCCTTGTCGAAATGTGAGTACTTGAAAGTACTTGATCTTGGAAACAACAATTTAAGTGGCACATTCCCTATATGGTTAGGAGGTCTTTCACAGCTAGAGGTTCTTGTACTGAAAACAAACAATTTCCATGGTCCCATTGAAACCTCCATAACAAAGAAACTTGCATTTTCTAGTTTACAAGTCCTTGACTTATCCTATAACAGGTTTGGTGGAAAACTACCTGGAAAATATTTTCAAAATTTCGAGGCAATGAAGAACATGGTAAGCAATAGAACCAAACCAATATATTTGTCCATGGGTGTCAACTATTATTCTATCATTGCCGTGGTGAAAGATGTGCAACTGACATTCACCAAACTTTTGATTGACTACACAATTGTTGATCTATCAAACAACAGATTTGAAGGGGAAATTCCAAACGTCATGGGTAGTCTTAAGTCGTTGAAGGTGCTCAACTTATCTCACAACAACCTCAACGGTGAGATCCCAAATGCTCTAGGAAATATCTCGGGGATTGAATCGTTAGATCTATCATGGAATCAACTCATCGGAGAGATCCCTCAAAGTCTTGCAGAAATCAAGGGTCTTGCGGTCCTAAATCTGTCAGAAAACCATCTTGTGGGTCGTATTCCAAAAGGAACACAGTTCAACACATTTGAAGAAAGCTCATTTGAAGGGAATCCGGGACTATGTGGGCTTCCGCTGACAAAAAAGTGTTTCGAGCATACACACAAACCACAGCTTGAATCACATGAGGAGGAGAGTGGATTTACATGGAAAGTAGTGACATTGGGATATGGATGTGGGACCCTACTTGGATTGGTGATGGGATATCTCATGTTGTCCACAAGAAAAGTCAAATGGTTCAATGCAATTGCTGATGCAGGCGAGAGTTTGGTCTTGAAGAAGATCAAGAAGAAGAAGAGAAGACACATATATATCGGGAAATGATGTTAGATAATGAAGGGTATGATTTTTCACATGTTTTCTTATTTCATCAAATTGTTTAAATGTCTTACTATATAATTTATGATGCAGACACATGAGTTTGGGGTGGAGCCGGGACCTTTTGAACTGTGCAGTCGTATATAAGCTTCTGAGTTATGATGTTTGCGTTTTATCTCTTGGAATTATGTTTATGTAATATTAGTATGTTGTTAGGATTGTAATATAAAATTACTTGTTCACTAGCGAGAGTGTATTAATGTTTTTTTTACCTTAATGGAAATTCAGTAATGTTTTTGTTAGTAGAGCAGCAAATCGCAAATCGCAAATCAGATGTTTGTGATGTGTTTTTGAGGAAATTAAATGTATGAGGTTGAAGGTTTTCAAGTAACATTGTTTGCCATATTGCATTTTTTAATCTACCCACCACCACCTGCTTGATGAATTGATTATGAGACCAAATTGCTTTGGATACTCCAGTTGGCTAGAGCTTTACCTCTATTAAATCTTATCAAAAAGAAATCATCGAGTCTTCAGTTATTTTTCCTATTTGGTTCAAAAGTAGTAGTGTATTCTTTCGCTTCTCTAGTCCCATTTTTCTAACAAGTACTAGTCAGAGAAAGTTAATACATTAGCCAACTAGCGCGGGACACATACACATGGTTGATGTCTAAAAATTCATTTATTATGCTTATGAAGGGCCACCAGCTGATGGAAGGAATATGTTGTTGACAACAACATAAATTATGAAAGGTAGTGTTTCATTTGGAATCTTCATCAAGTTGTGCAAAAAGGCCAACACCATTCTCTTATACATTCTTCAAAAATTTATGATGCAGGTAAAGAAGTTGGGGGTGGAGCTTACACCTTCTGAATTATGCAGTCATATAGCAGCCTCTGAATAGCTCAGCTCGTCTGATATATACTTTTTTAAGTCTCTTTGGGTAGTTGTTTGTATTTTTTGGACCTTATTTTGTTTGTAATTTCAGGTTGTTAGGATTTATTACTAAATTTACTTGGTCACTAGGCATAGACGGACCTTGACAAGTTTAATTGGATGTGTCAAACCTTAACTATTTGTTTTAGGAGGGCCAATTTACATTTAACATTCTCACAAATAATGCCTACTACTGTAAGTGTAAGGGTTAAAAATGTAATGGTGGCTAAAATTTTCTGGGGGGCCATGAATCCGGGTCCTCGCTAAGTTCCATCCCTATCAATGGGTGACAAAAGGTAGCACAATTTTTAGCTTCAAGCCCCTTGTTCCTAACCCATAACAGTCCCCGAACTTCAGTAAGTTGGACAATGAATCTATAATTTGGATGAAGTTCAATAGTACCTCAATCAGTTTTTCATGACCTTTTGTAAATCAGTGCCTTAGAAGAAACTCTTCCAATGATAGTGAAAGACTCCACAGAAGGTCTTTTTATCTATTGATAAAAAAAAATACCCAACCATCATATGAAATTTTCCCTTTTCTAAATTGTTGAAGTTGTAATTATGGCCAGTTAATTGTTTTTTTACTATACAAAGAAAAGATTAGCTTTGTAAAATTAGAATCGTATTGTAAAAAAGGAAGGTCGTGATTATAATGGTATGTTGAAACCCAATTTAAGGAAATGATACGATCTCCAAATAAAAACAAATCTTATGCAAGATATATAAAGTCACGCAGGAAAAAAAGATGAAAATCACAATGAGATTATCAAATTGCATTATTGATTAGAATATAGCTTTAAGAAAACACACATATTAATCAATGGGCAGCAGACCAGCGATTGGGATTGACCTGGGAACAACTTACTCATGTGTCGCAGTTTGGAAAAATGACCGGATTGAAATCATACCGAACGATCAAGGCAATCGGACAACACCCTCTTGTGTTGCTTTTACGCGTGCAGATTGTCTCGTTGGCGATGCTGCCAAGAACCAACTACCAACGAATTCTACAAACACTATTTTTGGTCAGTTGTTTTTCTTTTTATTGACAGGAGAAATATATTTTATTCAAGCTCAATGAGTTAACGTTCACACTAAACAAATATCGACATAGCATTAGTGACGTTTATGATTCAAGGGTGATCTGGATAATTAGTTCAGTGTAATTCCTTGTAATTTGGAATCACTGCGTGTGTTTAGAAGTTTAGTCCTTTTATACGTGTGTTTTTAAAGTACAATCTCGATTTAAAATATGGGTGCTACTATTGGTACCCATCTGCCCTCCAAAAAGTACAAAAAAAGGTACAAAAAGGAATTTTGTACATTTTACGGTGGCAACGTCAAATTTTTTAATCAGTTAATTGTTGTCGTAATTTTTGTACAGTTTCATACTTTTGACCTGTTAAACATTATATTATCGGTTCCGTTTTTCCGTGTCACAGTTTATAAGTACAATATTATAAAATAAAAAATAAAAGGATTTTGAGTTATCGATAAGTGATAGTGATTAATTCCTCACAAAATGTTATTATTGGCATATGTTGTAGACAAAAATTATTTACGCATGACAAATCATCTTTGGTGTGAGCAGGTTGTTGGTAATGATAATGCACATGCGTAAATTTAATAAATAAATGTATATAGTATAAATTCGCATAATACAAAGTCGTATTGGTATGTTTTGCTACATTTGTCTACAGTACACACGATCGGCGCCCACCTGAGACTCACCATTGTTTGGCCGGCACCTTTTTTTGTTTGCAACTTAAAAAAACACAAAATTCCCTACGCATAGTTTTGGCTGTTTGCAACAGTAGGGGCAGTACACTGCCCACTGGGGCTCTCCATTTTTTGAGCCGGGCCCATTTTTTTAACTTAAAATGAAATTCTTTGGAACAAAATAAGAAAAAAAAAATTACAAAAAAATACTGCTTGTCATTCAGAATAAAAAAAACCCGCTGACATGGCGGGCCAAACAACATAAAAGCCCATAAAATAAAAACAAACTATTAAACATGAGACGTAGGGAAGTAAAAAAAAGACATCGCGCAAAATAAATAAAATACATAAGTACTACTTATATCCAGATAAAAAAATACCCGGCGACATGAGGCTAACACATTAAACCTCGTAAAAAAAAAACAAACCATTAAACAAGAGTACATGGGCATTGTAAAAAAAACGCTCCGGCTACAAAAATAGAAAAACTTTACCAGAAGTACTGATTTTTCAAGAAAAAAAAATAAAATAACCCGCGACAGATGCCCCAATATAATAGCAACATATAAAAAAACAAACTATTAAACATGAGACCGAAAAAATAAACCCGCCAGAATAAATAAATAAATAAATAATAAAAATAACGCCCCGCAGCAACGCGCGCCAAAAACACCCGTGACATGAGGCCCAACACATAAGCCCATAAAAAAACAAAGTATCAAGCATGAGACCGAAAAAATAAACCCGTAAAAAAAAATAATAACCCCCGCAGCAACGCGCGGGCAATTATGCTTTTCTAATCAATCTTGCATTTAACACATGTCATGAGTAATTTCTTTTGCCTCATCCCAAACTTATATTACGCTGGCATGAGTTTACTTTTGTTGATTTAGTCTATTATATTTCTATATATTGGTTATAACTTAATGTGGATATAATTTCAGACGCTAAGAGGTTAATTGGAAGGAATTTTAGTGATTCCGAAGTGCAAAAAGACATGAGGTTGTGGCCTTTTAAGGTGATACAAGGGCCTTCCGATGCACCAAAGTTTGTTGTCACCTACAAAGGTCAAGAAAAGGAATTTATGGTTAAGAAATTTCGTCCATGATTCTTGGAAAGATGAAAGACACTGCTGAGGCATACCTTGGAGAAGCTGTGAAAGATGTTGTCATAACAGTCCCTGCTTATTTTAATGATTCACAGCGTCAAGCTACAAAGGATGCAGGAAGTATTGCTGGCTTAAATGTCATTCGCATGATCAACGAACCTACTGCAGCTGCAATAACTTATGGTCTAGACAATAAGAAGTCTGGCAAGCAGAATGTCGTCGTCTTTGATTTGGGAGGTGGAACTTTTGATGTTTCTCTTATGACCTTTGAGGGAGGTGATAGCTGATTCTGGTGACACTCATTTAGGAGGTGGGGATTTTGATAACCGCATGGTGGATCACTGTGTTCGGGTATTCAAGAGGAGATTTAACATGGAATTGACGGGGAACCAAAAAGCATTGGGAAGGTTGAGAGTAGCTTGTGAGAGAGCAAAAAGGATTCTCTCATCCGCTACTGAGACATCTATCGAATTGGATTGCTTGCATGATGGGATTGACTTTTCTATAAATTTTACTCGAGCTAAATTTGAAGATCTCAACTTGAACATGTTCAATAGTTGCCTCAAGACTCTAGACAAGTGTCTAAGGGATGCAAGTATGGATAAATCATGCGTAGATGAGATTGTTCTAGTAGGTGGCTCGACTAGGATACCAAAGGTCCAGAGTATGTTGCAGGAATATTTTGATGGCAAGAAGATTTGCAAGAGCGTGAACCCTGATGAAGCCATTGCATATGGCGCGGCCATTATGGCTACAAAGTTGAGTGGTAATAACAGTGTCTGTGATTTGGTGCTCGCAGAGTCACTCCTTTGTCTCTTGGTATAGAAGTACAAGGAGATATAGTAAGTGTTGTGATCCCACGAAACACTCCGCTTCCTACGAAGAAATCCAAGTTTTACTATACAGTTTATGACTACCAGACTGAGGTAACTCTGAGTGTGTATCAAGGTGAAAGAGCTAGATGTATAGATAACTATTTTTTAGGGGAGTTTGTAATTTCTGGATTTCCTCCTGTCCCGAAAAAGTATTCGAAATTTAAGATTTGCTTTGATATAGATGCAAATGGTATCCTCACAGTCACGGCGGAGATATTATCAACTGGTAAGACAGAAAAACTCATCATTACCAACGAAAATGGAAGACTGTCCATGTCACAGATTGAGAAGATGGTAAATGATGCTGAAAAGTACAAGTAGGAGGACGAAGAGTTAAAGATCAAAGAGTATACATGCCCACACGATTGTTTACGTTGCATGAAAACCAAGGAACTCTATTACAACAAGAGGGTGAACCCGGTGGCCGGTGGGCTTATATTACAATCCAAATGATTGCTTAAACAACCAAATTACAGTCGTAGATGAGCATCATCGGGGCAGATAATTTAAGAAGAAAGGGTCGCATACAAAGCATATGACTTCAAGAAGAGCTTGATCCCAGAGAGCTTGAAGGACAAGTTAAGCAACTGGTGTAGGCGCTTAATTAATTCGGTTTGATGAGTAGTACTAACATTTAACGTTTAGACCTGATTTGGACCTGAACCGAATCGCGTATTCCTGAGGTTACTTGATTAGTATTGATCTAATATATTTTGCTTTTTTATTTTTCATTCAAATATTATACACGTAGCTTAAATATTTTGATCAAGGGTATATCTATTATGATAACGTCAGCTAATTTAATCTGCTTGGTCCATGATGGGTTTGATCATTATTTCATGTTATAAATAATTAACATTAAGAATTTGGTACTAGCTAGAAGTTGAAAGTTGAAACATAACCGTTGGAGCTATAAGCCATATAAATCAAGTGAATATATTGAATTGAGTCAGTGAGCCACTAAGGTGTTTGGAATATTAGCTTATTCGGTGTACGGATTATAAAAAGAAAACCCGATAACTCTCTTTTTTCGGCTTACGAGCTCATCAATTTGACGTTTTGATTTTATAGACTAAAATTATCTTATACATAAGGATACTGTACGGTCAACGCACCGCATGTGTCATGGCTCTGGCCAAAACATATTTCTTTGGTGCTATCCTTTGTTTTTCCTTTTTAACACAACTTTCTCACTCATACATCCAAAAACAAAATTCCTTTATAAGAGCATCATTGGGTGTTGTGGCTTGGAGCCGGCGCCAAACAAATATGGCATGGCGTCATAGCGCCGCCACCTCACCACCCCTGCGTCAAACGGATCGTGAAAGCCAGTGGCTTATGCCAAAGCCCGAATTTCCCTGTTTCTTTATTTTTAAATGGACTTTGTGTTGGGTTTGTATTGGTTTTGTGTTTTTTTTAGTTAACAAGCAATTAAGCTACCGCACGTTGCAGCGCGCGGACCATTTTAAATTGTGTTTATTTATTTTGAGAAACAAATTGATGGCGGAGCATTTTAAATTGCGTGTGTTTGTTACGCAAAACAAATTTAAGATGATGGTAATTTTACATAACTAGAATATATAAAATTTCGGCAATGAAAGACAAATAAAGTTCACACGCGAACCATTACATCTTAGGGCTATACGTAACGAAGCTTAAGATTTTATCGACCACCCTAACGCTTCTTGAGTATTGTCAGATTCTTGAATTAATTTCTACTTTCAAAGTATAGGCAATTTATTTACGAGATGTATTTAATGCTAAACCCTAATTGAAAGAAGGAATTGGCTGAGGAAATGATTCGTCAAGAAAGGATTGAAGTTTTGGAGATGGAGTTGAATGGTGCAAGGGTGGAATTGAAGAAGTGTTCTTCAGCTTTGACATTCTGGAAGTCAACTCTAATTGTTTTTGCAATTTTTATCTCTTTTATCTTGAGAGTCAAGTAGACTGGTAATGGATTATGTTTAGATAGGTTAATGTATGTATGAATGTTGTTGTATGTTATTGTTGAACGGGTAATATTGCGGTCGCGCATTGCGGTGGGGCTTTCTTAACAGCAGTTATAAATGTCTCATACGTTAAATATACATTTTTTGAATACATTTGTCCCAAAACTAAACAACAAATTAAAGAGATCGCAAATATAATAACAAACCCCATATAAGTCATCGGCCATAAAACTTAACACATCAAGAACACGTAACCACAATACACAAAATTTCGACAAGGAAAGACATTCAAAGCTCAAACATCAACCAAAAAAAGCCATGGTTTTTTTACCAATTTATCCATGTTAGAGAATTAGTTGGTTAAACACGAAATGAAGAATCCTACAACTCATAATTTATTAGTTGATACTCTGAACAAAGATAAGTCGGTGGATAATTGACATGGAGGGTATCGTTTCAAAACATATCTAAGTAAATAAATTATAAAGAACCAAAAGGTTTGTCATCATGGAAGAGAATAAGGGTTTTTTTGTTCTCGTAAGTCCGGAACACTATTGTCTTCAAATCGCATTCAGAATTTGCGTCATCGCTTGCCATTCCTTGGCTAAATCCCGGAAAATTGCATGCCAACTGTGTGACTAGAAACAACCTGATCTAGCGTCAAAGTATGGGGCACTAGAAACTTGGATCCATTGAATTGACACATGTTGTGCGACACCGAACGTGGGAAATGACAATAAAATAAGAAATTAAAGTTTATTCTGACAAAAACTAATAACAGTATCAATTTTTACTACCCATCCTTAAAGGTAAACACTTATATCAATTGATAAGAGATACTTGAAAACAATGCACCACATGTATCGAACATCAAACACGTTCACACATTATCACGATATGCATGTTTTCCATAAAACTTAAGGACAAGAATACAAAAAATAATAAAGTCGGAATGATATCGAAAGGAGCTTACCCACATATGCACAGGTCTCCGAACATGTTATATTTGTATCAACACCCGCCATAACCTACAAAAGCCACCTAAAACATTGTTCGTTTTGCATTCAGAATATGCATGTAATCTAAAATGGACATACGAAGACCGGAGTAAGGAGGATGGGAAAAATCTATCCAAAAGTTTTCCAATAAATGGCATAAGCTAATCATTCAACACAAAGAAGGTCAGGTAATGGATCCTTCATGCCACAACCTCACAACACATTTCCTCACACCTATTTCACCAAACGTATTATGAATTTTTTTATTGTTTCCTCCCATTCTACTTACACCACTAGTAGTGTGACAACTTGTAACATCGTGAACGGTCTAAAAAAGGCAAACAATGCCTTAATGATTATAGGCGAACACGCATACTTTGGCTCAAATAGTGTAATGTCCGCTAAACGGATTTGTGAACGAGTTACCAAGTCATCACAACCAAGCAATTATCATCCAAATTAGATATAAGAAGACAAACTATGAAATGCACGTCAAACTAAGTCACCCATAAACGACATTTCACCGTCTAAACTATTGCCATCAACACTAACGTCAAAACATGAATAAACCAACCAAAAAGATTATGACGACAAATGCGTAGAGAAAAACGCTAGCTGTTTCTTAAAAAAAATTCCAAACCCTTTAAAGTAAAATAATGATTATCTCAGATACTATATGAGAAAGAAAAATTTTCAAGAAAGAAATAAAAAGCATACCTTAAGTAAACCATTTAGTTGCCAATGATACCTCCGACAAAATATTACGACTTACATCATCAGACACCAAAGATAATGAACTGTAACGCAAATTTTCCCAACCGTTGGAATGCTAAAAAAGTTATCTTTTTTATATAAAAGATCAACAATTCTTATCCAAACAAATCCATACAGAAAAATAAAACGTGATTAGAAGAATAAAGTCACGGGATAACTAAGTCTACGTACCGCTTTAGAAAATAAACCAAAGCAATTCTGGGATCTCCTTGGTCTTCCATAGCAGCAACATTTCGTGCTCAGACTTGTCGTTATTAGAACACCAGTTGCATCAAACACGGAAACAATATTTAGGCAAGGAGGATGGAAGAATTCAATATAAATGGTTTCGGGTAAATGGGAACAGATAATCTTTGTCACAAAGAATTTCAGGCTACATCTTAAAACTCAACTTCCGACATCAGACACCTTCTTTCATCCTTTCCTCTATTCTTTTCTAGTTCTAGGCATCTTTTTTGACTTTCAATTATCTGAACATCGGCATTAGCACAAAAAATTCTGATATCATGGATACCTACAAAAAAAAGTAAAATGCTTTAGCAATTAGACGCATGATATGTAAGCCTTGCTTCAAATACCATGGTCGCTACAAAACACAACTGTAGCAGCTGAATGACCCGGCCATGATAGGCAAGCAAATATTATCGAAGTTAGATATACAAAGACAACTTACCAAGAACATATATAACTATATTGACATAACCTAACATTTTACAACCTAAAATATTGACGGTAATATTAACGTGAAATTACAATAAAAAATCAAGCTGAAATATTACGATCACAAACGGGAAAAAAACACTCGTTGCTCAAATATAAACTTTCCTGATGGTTTAAACTAAAATCCCAGTCTTCTGAAATGCCCTAAAAAATCATAAATATTCACAAAAGCTATAAATACCATACCTCAACGAATCCTTTTGCGTTTTGAGGACAACAAAAGTACGTCGTTTTGAGGCCCAACCCAATCTCCTCTTACGTACACCTTAAAACCGCATCGTTTAGGTATGAAACAGTGCAATCTTAGTTTCCACCTCCAAGCGTCATAAAAACTTAGATGTCGATTTATTCCATCCTCCTCACGATTATACGTCATCTTTGTAGCCTAAACACGAAAAATAAGAATCTGCTAATAATTAAAACATCAACATCAAATACAATATCCATAACAAACTGCAATTGCATATTTACACGCTGTGTTTATCTTTCAAATGACAAAATGAAATGAATTAGATCTTCAAACACATTGAACAAAGTATGCAGAAAACCATACCACCTCACTCCAAGGCCCTAAACTCTGTAAACTACTGTTGTTAAGTATACAGTACATACATGTGTCGTTGCCGTCATGTTTGACGAAAACTGCAGTCTACACCGTGCAAGGAATTACCACGCTAATAGCATTAGCAACAACCTGAAAACGTGAATTAGATATAAGAAGACATACCTAATGAGCCAAGGTACTATAAAAACGCTCTAAAAGTTTCTGAAATCTAGAGACACGACAATGGACATAAAAACACACCACCATTTTCCCTCATCTAAATGAAACACCCTTTATAGCACCTATGATAATACACAGCTCATGTCGACAACAAACGACTACCGTTTGGCCAAAAAAACACACGAGCAACATTTGTTATAAACAGATATAAACAAATTTCCACATTAGGTAACATAAATTAGAACATCACGAAACAACCTATCATTTTTCCTTCCAAAGACAAAATGACATAAATTAGATTTACAAACATATAGTACGATGTATATAGAATACTATACCACTCGACTACGATGCCTGATACTATAAACTATAGTCGTTAAAAATACAACATGTACATGTGCTTTCTCCATCATGTATGGCAAAAACCGTAGCCTGCGTTGTGCACAGGATTTCTAGCCCAACAACATCAGCAGGAACGTGAAAATACGAACTCAGACATAAGAACAAATACCTAATGAGCTGCCAGACTATAAAAACAATCCAAAATTTGGGAGCGCTAAAGACATAACTACGAAAACAAAAACACACCCCCATTTTCCGCAACCAAATAAAACATACTTGATAGGATGTAGGATTATAGATAGCTCGGTTATCAATAAACGATTATGAGTTGGCCAAAACAACAACACAAGGATCGCCACATTAGGTGCCATAAACAATAACATCACGAAACGACCTATCATTTTATCACTTTTAAATACACACCCATAAACTTAAACGACATAGTTTAGCAAGACACAGTCGCCTAAATAAACTTGCCTACCATGGAACAACTCAACACAAAAAGGGGGTTCAAATCAACATCCAACGCCAAACTAAACACCTATTACCATAGTTGTCACTAACAATTAAACTATGTCTGCTATAATTAGGTCTTCCACACATCATTTCAACAAAAACCCCTAAAACAGTGATTAATTGAAACTGCTAAATAAACAAAACACTTGAAAATTACCACATGCAACAACAATAGCAGACGAATTAAAACTTTTAAAAGTAAAAATTAAAAAACACAATTTTTAAACATAATAACTTAATTCGAACATAATCTATTCCTCCACACATTGTTTTAACCAAAACCCCTAAACAATCATATCGCCAAAATTAACGGCATACTAAAAAAACACAACATGCAACAACAATACATCAACACTTCTAAATGACACAACTAAAAACATAAATCTTAAACACGATCACCGATGGTATTACTTACATGCAACAACAAATGATCCTCGTTCCAATAATGTTGGTCCAAATTGAATATGTGGGTAGCTTGATCTTTGTTTTCTGTGTGCGTGTGTTGATTTATATCTGTGTATCTGTGTGTGTTTTTTGGTCCTGCCTTCGCATATATACTGGGCCACCAAAACGACTTCATTTGATTCAAGTAGCAAATAAAGCTACAAAGCTAAACCAAAAACGACATCATTCCAGCCTTAAACGGCGTCGTTTTGGGCAGCTCACTCGCAACCGGTCCGACCCAACACCAAAACAACATCGTTTTTGAATCCTCAAAATGTTGTCGTTTTCACTATTGTATACAGTGGCGGAGATAGGGAGGGGGCCCAGGGGGCAAGTGTCACCCTAGCGAAAAAAATTGTAGTGTAAAATTTCTAAAATATCTGGCTTTTTTCGTAATTTGCCCCCCTAGGAACCAATTTGTAGTGTAGTTTCTAAAAATTATCGAAATGTGCTCCCTCGAGAAAAAATTTCTGGCTCCGCACCTGATTGTATATGAGGGAATGAAAGAGATTAACCATTTTCCTTTGCCAAAGCCATTATCTGTTATGTTTTGTTGTGTTAGTCAAATCACGATGCAAATTGTATAATGGTCAAAATACCCAAAAAAATTCAAATGCTATACCAATGTAATGACACTTTACCTAAGTCTGTCAATAATTGAAAAATGTCAAAAACTATAATGACACTTCACCTAAGTCTGCCAAAAACTTCCATGTATCCATTTTTCATGTCAAAAACTTCCATGTATCCATTTTCCATTATTACCATTGTCTTCTATTGCTCTAAGACCAATGCAAATGCAAAGAAATTCCAACACACCTTAAAGTGCAAACGCAATTGCGAATGCAAGGCAGTTCAAAACACACCATAAAGTGCAAATGAAAATGCAAATGCCACCGACCTTCTAACATACAAGCACCGCCAAAGCAGAAAGCAAGTAGAAAACAAACATATTCAAAACAATGCATGTACAAAATGAAATTCACCACTAAATTCACCAAAATGATATGGAGCCGTTTGGTTTAGTACATTCCTTTATCCAAACACTCAAAATGATCAGAGCATCAGTAAATTAATTATAGAGAAAGGTGTGACCATAGGAAATGGCTAAGGTTTACTACAAGTAGAAAAAAAAGCAAACTACAAATCCAAATACAAACATCTTGCATTTGCTCTAGGAGCTCTTAATACAGTACAGATGAGGTGTAATTTTATACGCTTTTTCAGGGTCATTTAACCCATATAATCATGCAAATACGCTTAAAATATGTGTTTAATCGTTTCTTTTTGCATTTTTAGCACTTGGATAGCATTTTGAGGAAATACATGTAACTTGGGCTCTATTTTGGAAGAAACAGGACAAGATTGCAACTTCACACAACGAAGGCTTGAAGAATTGCTTCCAGAAGGTGGAGACGGCGTCAGAAATACATGCGACGCCTTTTGGATGATCAAGCGACCGCGTCAGAAGAAAGCGTGATGGCGTCTGGACTGTAGCCGTCATAAAGTAACCCTAGAATATATCTTGGCGTGACGGCGTTAGGATTTTTACGCCGCCGTCGCGATTCCTTTTCTTATAAATACAAACTCAAATTTAGGGTTTTATATAGCATAATAGGAGTGGAGTTCGGTAGAGAATGACTTGTAGCTGACTTTGGGAGTATTTTAGGGTTTCCCAACCCTTTTGTACCTTCCCTACTTGCTTGTTTCAATATAGTAAAGTTCTTTTATCCTTTAATCTTTCAATATGTCTTATTGTTTGATTGGTTATTGTGCTTTGCTTATCTTTAACATGCAAGGCTAGATCTCATTAGTGTTTGCTTATGATTGCATGTGAATTCGTATGTAGATCCTAATAATATTGCTTCTTGATTAATGTGTGTGCATGTTTAGACTCTAGAACCCTAGTTATTTAAGTGTTTCAAAGATCTAGAGCGGCATGATTATGTAAAAAGGATTCCATAGGTAATAGTCTTCATTCTACCTTATCCATCTATGGATGATACCCTTTAAGTATTTGAATGCACGTCTATCTTCTTAGGGGCCTTGTAATAGTCTTCATACTACCTTACTTATGCGTTTCTCTAGCAAGGTATCACATATATGGCGTTTTTGTGTAATTCGTCATGTTTCTCGGAAATACTTACACATACATTACAAGTGTGACAAGGTAATAAAGTTAGAAGAAGCATATTAAGGATCATGCATGATTAAGTAAACACTTCTCTTTTATCATACAAATTCTCGACATTAGATTAGTTTAATTATAAGATAATTAGTTAAAACAAACACCTTCAAACCCGAGATTCAAATTGCTTTCATAAAATATAAAAATACAAAAATATTCTTCTTTCAACCCATAGACCTTAGTTACATTTAGTTCGAACTTTCACACGTTATTCCCCTAGAGAATGATAACAACCCCCATGTCTTACCTATACTTTACTATAATTGTTAGGTACACTGTCTAGGGAGTTGTAAAACTTATTCCCAACCCTCATCAAAGTTTTTGGCGCCGCTGCCGGAGAATAGTATAGGTTTTGGATTTTATTTAGCTTAGGTCTACTCGCTTGAATCCTTTCAAGTGAGATTTTTATTTTCTTATTATTAAATTTCTTGTAGTCTATCTTTTCTTTATGCCCTTTGTTTTGTAAATCTTTTCGTTGACCTTCATGGAAAATAAAATCCACGACGTACTCTAGGAGATTACTCCAAACCTAGCCACGAGGCCTACCGAAACACCATTGATATCCCCGATGGGAACAACGTGGTGCCTTTTCGATCTGACACCATCCGGTTGGTGCAAAGCGGATGCTCATTCCACGGACTTCAGTCTGAGGATCCAAACCAACACCTTAAGGATTTCTTAAAACTTTTGGACCCACTTAGGAGGATCTCACTAATCATTTCCTTGCTCGATTCTTTCCCTTAGGAAGGACTTCTAAACTTCGAAATGACATCTTAATGTTCGAATAACATCATGGTGAATCTATCTCCTAAGCATGGACTCGTTTTAAGGACTTACTCCAAAAAGTTCCTCATCATGGTATAGACCTTTGGCTCCAAATCTAAATCTTTTATGACCATGTTAATCCCATCACAAGGTGAACCATCGATCAAGCGGCCGGTGGTAAGTTACGTGATAAAAACGACGAAGAATCTTGGGCATTATTGGAGGACCTCGCCCTCTATGATAACAAAACTTGGAATGACCCAAGAGATTTCGCTAAACCGGTCAAGGAAATCTTTATGCCTCAAGATGTCCCGAGTACATCCGATCGTCATCTCATTGAGCTTGAAAATAAAGTCCAACTCTTGATGGAAGCTCATTTTGCTCCTAATCAACCCATTCAAGTGAACAAAATCGCTTCTTCATGCGAGATTTGTAGTGGTCCTTACGACACTCAATATTGCATGGAAAATCCCAAGCATGATTTTGTTGAATATGCATCCTCACGTACCGACGAAGCGGGAGGTAAGTGGTACACTTTCAAGCCCGAGCAAAATAAGCTTAGTGACACATATAATCCCTCATGGAAAATTCACCCGAACCTTAGGTGAAGGCAACCTCAAAATTCTCAAAAAATTTCAAATCTAACTAATCGTTTTCAATCAAACTGTCCTCTTCTGGAACCGATCCTTCAACAACAATCCTCAAAATTTTAATCAAATAAATCTCGAAGGATTGTTGTCTAACTTCATGGCATCTCAAGAGGCTAAGATAACTAGGTTTGAACCTGATTTCAAACAACATCAAAGCGAGATTACCAACAAATTAGACACTTTATTGAAGGCATTCAATGACCAAATGATAGGAGCACTCCCGAGCTACACTGTAAAGAACCCAAAGTTGAACCCTAATTCAACCTCGTCTGATCGTTCTTACCCAACAAGGATCCTCAAAGTTCCTCTAATTCTTTCAAATTTCGGTCAATGCTATTCAAAAGTGTTTTAAATCTATTACCAACATTCAAAACGACCAACTACAAGCCAACACTTTAATGGTCAATGAGATTGAAACACCAAAACCGAAAGAACCCGAAAAATCTCTCAAAGATGAATTTTTGGATTTTCATCTTAACTTACCGGTTCTTGAAGTTCTAGATCATGTTCCAGTCTACGATACCCTATTAGATAAATATATAATGACTTTAGAACTAGGAATAAATGGGTCTGAATTCATTCAAAGTATAGCGCCAAAGGAAATGAAGGATCCTGAATTATTTATCTTACATTGTAGACTAGGGGACTCCAAGCCTTTTGATAACTTAGCCGATTTAGGGTCATGTGTGAATTTAATCTCATTGAATCTCTTCAAAAAGCTTAAGATAGGATAGTTAGAAGAGACCAAAGATGTCCTAGGATTAGTAGATGGAACTAAGTCGTATCCTGTAGGAATCGTAAAAAATGTAGAGGTGCATGTAGGAAATTTAAGACTTTTTGAGGATTTTCACGTAGTGGACATGGAAAGAGAACCTACTCGCCCCTTATTAGTAGGAAGAGGATTTTTAGCAACCGCTAATGTCGTGATAGATTGTAAGAAAGACAAAATAATGGTAGGAGCAGGACTTACTAGATCTATATTTGGTGTAAGAGAACTAGACTTTGGAGAGGAAATGTGCCTTATTGGACCACTATAGGTAAGCGTGAATCTTATAAACCAATAACTAGTGAAGATGATGTAGGTGCCTGGCCCCCTTACGTTGCAAAAAGAGACTTTCGGGACAACCATTTTGTCACACCTCGACAATGACAGAAACACGGGAATGCAACATAATGATCAATCAGAACACAAGATACATAATAGAGAAAACTAAAATGCATAAATGAAAGTGTCATGACGACCATCAACCTCAAACAACCTTGAGTGATGTCCCATCCAAGAACACAGCACATTGTCGCCAATTATTACAAACTTAAGCCCACGAAGGGGTCCATAAGATCTTAACCTCAAATCTCAATAATTCAAAATCTAGAACACACATTGAACGCAAAACTTTTCAAACAAGAATCCTACGGAATTCTCTAAAGTCTATTACAAGTACCACACTCTAACGATCATTAACTTCACCTGAAAAGATACTCAAAAACGTCAACAATAATGTTGGTGAGCTCGTAGGTTTGACCTTAAACCCAAAAGATGTGCCAATATCTCAAGACAGTTGGACAATTGTGCTATATGACAGTGAATATATGCAGATCGATCACAAACCCATGACTTAGCATCCTCGCTAATCGTGTACCAATACCTAGCATCCTCGCTAGTCTTATCACCAGCGCGTACCAACGCTCTTAGGGTCACAACCCCGATGACATACCACACTTAAGGCCTACCAGCTGGAGCTACTTAGGGTGACCACTGAAAGATCACACAACATAACATTCCAACACATATTCACATAGCAGCCATAAGCACATTAATTGTCCTAAAACAAAACCACATTTCGCACAGATAAAAAAAACAGTTCAAAACACATTTGAGTATCATTTTCCCCTAACGGAAAAGATTTAAAAAGTGGGGCTACGAGAACTCACCTCAAGCAAGCCTTAAGCAACCAGATCTCAATCATACAAGCAAATGCAACGACGTCCGTGCACGACCTAGTCCATTTAATGTCCCATTTTAATCATTCATTTCCAAAACAGTTTTCACGTTTGATGCATAGAGGTTAGACGCGTTGTACAAATACCCGAAACAATTTAATGGTGTGATGGTTGACGTCTTACCTAAAAATATCTTTTCAATCCGATAGCTCAATAATACATACTTATGCTATTAAAGAAAATAGATAAATAATATAAGTAAATATTTATAATAAATAATTATAAATATATCTCGATAAGTCCATTTGGTAACCTTAGTTACCGTAAAAATAATCATAATATGGTTGAAAATGATACGTTTACTCATAATAAACATATTATAGAAGTTTTGAGAAAAATTATATTTTTCGTCTTTTAGTGAATTTATTAATTTAATAAAATAATAAAATAATATTTTATTATTTAAAATCAAAAATCATGTTTTTAAGTAAAATTTCTAAGTATAAACTTTTTACGAAATTTCGACATGACCCGTACGTTTATACAACATTTTCCAAAGTTTCAAACCTTAATTTCAATACTTTTTACCATTTTGACAAGATTATAAAATCTCAATCTTTAACGTTTATTAAATCATTTTTCCCAAAATAACACTAAATATCATTTTGTAAATACGTTTCACTTTCAAAAGTCCGTCAAAAACTCTTAAAACGACCATTTACTGCTTATTGGGCTTTAAGGCCCAATAAGGGTCCATTAAGGTATTTATACGCCAAAAATACGATTCAAGACCAAATTCAAGGCCCATTTATATCCATAAGCTCATACTAATAATTAGAAAATAACCCGGACCACAATAAGCCCTCCCATAAGCCACAACTTAAATGGGCTTATTGGGTCGTGAGCCTATAAGCTCTAAAACACATATATTAAGCTTGAAAATAAGCCAATAAGCTACGTATCGCATTTGGTTATCACTATAAGCTATAACAATAGTCCACGAACATACTTCATACCACGCAAATAATCAAAATCACTTCCCTTGTGATTATAAAGCAAAACGTGAACATATAAGCTCAAAATAAGCCACGAAAAGCCCACAAAATAAGCTATACAAGCTATTATTCAAAATAAGCTATTTAACAACATATGTTTTTCAACTATCATGACCACAATATCAAAACTAACAAAACCCATTTGTTTCTTCCTATGTTCGACGCAACCAAACACATCATTTTATCCCTTTCGTTCCCAAAAATCAATTTTTACGACGATCAACTTGTACAACTAGTGTTAGGAATTTTGTATAACAGACTTAATTCTGTTAGTATTGTAGTTAGTTCTGCTAGTATCATAGTTAGTACTGGTAGAAGGTTTATCATAGTTAGTACTGGTAGTGTTAAAAAGTTAATACTGCTTATGTAATAGTTAAGTCTGCTTACGCAGAAATTAGTTAGAGTTAAAGATATGCATGAGATATCTTAGGAAAGGATATGCATTATCTTTATACGCGTTTTGTAAAGCCCATTAGAGTTTCCTTAGTCTATAAAAGGAACCCTAGGCATAGTTAGTAGAGATAGTTCTACACAAGATCATAAAGATCGAATAGTAATCATAGTTTGTAATCTGTAACCTATGCAGATTCAAAGTTTAATATAAAAGTTCTTCTGTGGTATTTATTATTGTTCTTCTTAGCATTATTGATTAGATTCCGCATAATCAATAGTGTTCACTCAGTGTTTCAATATTGTTGCTTTAGAATTATCTAAAGGAACAAACTCTTTGCAAGCTGAAGGTTTAGATCTATTCAGTTAATCAATCCAACAAGTGGTATCAGAGCTTGTGTGGAAACTCTGATTAAGAAGAACTCAACGGTAAGATGGAAGAACAAGACATTCCTCCACCCACAATCACTGCAATGAATATCCCTATCATTAGGAAGGGAGAGTACGATATATGGAGCATGAGAATGCGCCAATATATCTGTCATACAGACCATAATCTATGGGATGTTATTGTCAATAGAGATTTAGAAGAAGAGCCTGCACCAACAACTGGAGAAACTTCTGCTCCTCCTGCTTCTAAGACTGCCAAATAATTGGCTGCTAGAAGAAATCAGGAAAGAGTTAAAAAGCATCTTGCTTTTAGCAATACCTGGTGAATACCTCCTCAAGTTTCACAATGTTGCTGATGCTAAATCACTTTGGGAGGCAATTAAATCGAGATTTGGTGGTAATGTAGAATCCAAGAAGATGCAGAAAAATGTTCTAAAACATCAATTTAAAATTTTTTCTACTGCATCATATGAAAGCTTGGACAAAGCTTAGGATAGATTCCAGAAACTGATAAGTCAATTAGAGGTTCATGGTGCTCCAATTTCAAAGGAAGACATCAACCAAAAGTTCCTTAGAAGCCTTCCTGGGTGTGCTTCGCTTTTTTGATGTGACTATATTTATTACATTGGGGTTAATGGACAAAACAAATAAGCACGAACTTCCCTGAAGTTTATTTTCGATTGATAAACCTTCCCTTTAAGCTACCAACGGATCTACAAGTTGTAAATCATCTAAATCTTCTTCCCCTTTTTATCAACATCAATTGGGGACTAAAGTATGCTTTAAAAAAAAAAATCTTTTTTTTTGTACTGCACAAATATCGAACCCAATATCACACTTCTAATTCTGTCTTCCTAACAACTTCAAATTGCACACACCATTACACACCATAAGAAAAGGTACCTTGAGCCAGTAGAAACTTTACACACCAGTAGTAACAAAGGCTAGCAGTAGTAAAAACCTTCTCCTTATGTAGCTATAAAATGGTTACATTTTTAAAATTAAGCTCCCCTGAATACTCATAATGTTAACATTTCTTGAATCTTTAATTTTGTAGGTCTATGTAATGATTCGATGAAGAAAAGTAAGTTTAACAAATTTGGATGTAGACGTAGAAATTATCAAAAATTTGTATCTTATGTCTTGCTCTATAATATGATTAAAGAAACTCATAATCTTCTTCTTCGTCTTTATGTGTAGACCTCGATCTCTTGATAAATCACGCATGCCTATACATGTGTCCTGAGCCAAGTGTAGTAATTCCTGTGATATACATCAATGTATCTCCTTACATTAGGTAAAAACTAGTGTTATTCAAAGTCTTCATTCTTAAACCGTATATAACCAATACAAGTTATCTCTAAGACCAAAAGATAGAATAAGATCACGCATATGATATATCCACATTAATCTTAAAATAACCAGTGATAAACAATCTTTCTCGTAATCAATTAATCCTATACATTACGATGCTTTAATTATGTTAGGATTAAATAATCAAAAACCAAAAATCTTATGTGTGTGTTATCCACGAGATCTGTCAAAGCTTGCAGTACTAACGTTTTTATCGGACAGGCTAGCAGTTGTTTTTGCTGCGAGCATCTGGTAGTTGTGCAGTGAGCTTTTAATGTGAGGTATCATAGATAGATGTAATAACTTTATGAACACGAGCTGTTTAACTGCTTAAATTCAATGCAGTATTAAATATCTTGAAGCAGTATTAAATTTTAATCCCAAGCAGTAGTAACTAACTGCTTTTACCACTAGCAAGTAGTAACTCTTTTTACGCTTCGCAGTATTAACCCAACTTGACAGCTTTAAGTTTTTTACGTTGGCAGCATTAGTTGAGTCGTGCAACAACTAATTTAAACAATAGTTAGAACTATATCCAAGCAGCATTAATCTTCTTTAACAGCATTAACTTTGTATACAAATCCAACAGTAGTAACTGCTAACCCTAGCAGTAGTAACCATCCTATTACCAGTTGTATACCAGCTGATCTAGATCATTGCCTTGAAAGTTTCCATGTCTTTTGATTTAAGCACGATAATGATCAAGAATAACATTAACATCCTTCTCTTCCAAATCATGAAACCATTATATTATTCATTTGTGCAGAAACCTATTCTTTTACAATCACAACTTATCAAGAAAACCCTTAATGGAGTTTGAATGAAACTCATTTACCTCAAGACGTGTCTACACACTTAGATCCGAATAAAAAAATTTATATTAAACCCTTAATGTCTAGGGGTTTTTGTTTTCTTTTTTGCTTTCTTTTTTTTTATTCGTTTTTTGTTTTTATATCTCGTTTTTTTTTCTTTTTCGTTTTTCTCTTATGCTTGTGGTTATTTTTGATCAGTTAGAGCACAACGGAATCAAAAGAAACCCAATTAAATTAGTAACAAAGCTTACAATCATATTGCATACCAAAATAGGTAGAGAGGACGATTATAAGCATCATTATAGCAATGAATCTTCAAAACCCCATAAAACTTTCACCACACGATTTCTTGAAAATTAGGGTTTTTAGGGTTTCTTTAAAACCTTGTAGATCCTAGATCGAGGTGCCACAAGGATTCTGATACACATGTGTTGATCGTTTAAGCTCTGTTTGTTGTAGATACATGATCTAGGATGAATTAATAACAAAGTGAACTATTCAAAAAATGTTGAATCATTGTTATTATTACAAGGTTTTTCTTCATCATACATATAGATACATGACTCTACTAGCCCCAATCTTACTCTGATCAATGGTAGATGGTTACATAACAGGAATCTTTAGTTACTAGGGGCTAACCACACTGTATAGCATCTATATTGTGGGACGTGTAAACCCACACACACAACATGTTTTACACCTTTGGTGCACACACACTTTTTGGCACACTAAAACTATATGCCTGGACCTCCTTTTATAGCATAAGGGGTCCTAGGCTTACAAGGAAACTAATAATGATAAAATCAATTAGTTATTCAATCATTATCGTTGACCTATCTTTCAATTCTTATCTTTTGTAGTATTCTTTGACTACAACTTTGGTCCTTCATGTTTTCATCTTGTTTCATTCGTGTTTTGTCTTATCAACTCAAATTATAATTTCCAACAAACATGTTCCCTGTCATGTGCCTTGAGCATCCACTATCAATCACTCCTTGATCCTGTAAATCTATTTATGGATTGCCCTGCACATTAGATAAGAAAATCAACTTCTTTTAGGGACCCAAGCCATCACTGACTTGGATCTGCCTTATGCTCAAACATAATTAATAAATTTTTCTGTTTAGGGTGATTGATGCACTATTGTGTTTAGAAAATTGGTTCTAAAACTTCAGCTTGGGTTTCAAAACTCCAACAAGCTAAGGCCTTAACAGCATTAACCTTGTTTCCCTTAACAACATTAAGTACTGCTTTTGGCCTAGCAATATTAACCTTTTGATTGAAAATTACTATTTTTAGTTGCTGTTTTATTGTTAATGGGCCTTCTAACAGTTGAATGTGCTTTATTAAAAACATTTGTCATTGGTCTTGCACTATTCACTGTTGTTTCGGGTTGAACAATATTAACTGGTTTAGCAGTAGTAAGTGATACTAGGCCAGACCTCATTAATACTGCTTTTGGAACCATGTTCCTTTTAGGACTGAGGTGAGTCATTCTAGAAATTTGTGATTCACCCTTTGAGTATAGTTCCACACTGGTTTTACCATCTTTTTGTTATTAAACTGTCTTTAATGGTTATTACAATCATACTGCAGGTGATCAAAACTTCTACACACATAGCAAGCTTTGTTAATCATCTCAAAATTACTTCCCAGTTTTTGAGACATCATATTATTCTAGTTTCTTTGGTTTCCTCTAGGACTATGTGTGTTCAGCCTATTTTGATTACCTTGTTTAACAGTTGTTTTCCTAGGAGATTTTACTTGCTCTTTAGATTTAACAAACTCTATTTTAGCAAAACTAGGTTTAACAGTTTTCTTTTCAATCTTAGCCTGAGGCACGTCTTCTTCCTTACTATCAGACACCTAATCCTCAATAATTGGAGCACCATTATTCTTCTTAACAACCTTTGGCTTTGCTTTACTAGTCTTAACTACATGCTTCTTAACTGTAGGCTTATTAAACTATGGCTCATCACAAATCTCTTCTAGACCAGAGATGGACAAATCAGGTTTATGGAGGCTTAATGTTTCATGTTATAGGGAGGTGGAACAACGTTATACCCTAAACATGTTTTGCACTTATCAACTATCTGACAGTCTATTAGTTTGCTTAAATTTTTAGATGAATTCTCAAAATTTTCTACTTTTAGCTGAATTTTATCTTTTTGTTTTTGAGCCAATTCTAACTTTCTCCTAAGCTCTGAAATGGCTACTTCTCTTAGATGAATTTCATGTTTTATGACCTTGATATCTTCCTCATAAACAGACTCATTTTTCTTATACACTAGAAGTCTTGCTTCTACAGACTCTAAACCTGTTTTATAAGTAATGCATATTCTAGATGTCCTTAAATCTTTTAAATAGTTGTTATTTTGTTCTTAAGATATTTTAACATTTTCCAATACAAGTGAGAATAGTTTCAATCGGTAGATACCTCAGAGTTAGATACTTGTCCCACCCCCCAGAAGAGTAAGCCATGAGGGCAAGTTAGTTGGGACCTCTTTCTGCTGGATCACTCCAATCATAAACAGAACCATCACAAGACACTAGAAGATTAGAAGTAGTTGTCTCTATGGATAACCTTCCTGTGTTTTCCTATTCCTGTTTTCTTGGTTCCTTTGGAGCCCTGCACTCCCTTGCAAAGTGTCCTTTTGTGCAGTTGTTAACAGCTCACACTTAGACTTATCAAACACATTGCGTCTCAATTCCTATTCACAGAAAACGTCTTCTAGTGTTCTTCAAGATCTCCTTACCCTCATTGTTTATTATAGCCATCTGCAACTTAAATCCTTCTCTTCTAAATCATCATGGATGAATTTGTTACAAAGTCATCATGGTCAACTTATAGACTGGTTGGTTGACTTGCAAAGGAAAGACATAGATGACAGCATCTCTCAAATTGTCAATTGTTGTTAGTTAACAGCAGGTAGCTTGGAGTTTGTAGCAGTTGTAGCACCTTTGAGAATATTAACTACTCCATTTGTATGCTGGTGAATGTTTGAGGGCAAAAGGCTTCGTTTTATGTGTTTGTGCTTGAAGCTAGATGTTCCATTTTACCTCTGGTTCATAGATCTTTCGGTTAGTTGTAAAGATTAATCCATGCTTATGTATCTATCTCAGGACGTGTTCCTCCAATTAAATGGTATGTGTGTTCCTTTCTGGTGTATAACTTCTTAAGAAACTTATGATTCACCTCTTCTATGTAAGATACTTTCACCATGAATCTCCAACTGACTGATATGATTTTGAAGCCTATCAAAGGTTTGATATTAACTACCTCTGAGCTAGTTGTAGTATATTTTTTTCATACTGTGCTTTAGAAGTTCCTTTGAGTTTTATAGTAGCAGTATTCCCTCCAAACCTCTTTCAATTGCCTTGTAGCATTGACTTGGCTCTTGGGATGGAGTTACTCGTCATTTGATGTTCATTAGGGTTGCCCTTCAATAGAGTGATTCTTGCCTTTAAACACTAACCTTCTTGGTGCCTTTTCTTCAGCAATTGCAGGAGCAATTGTTGTTTCTACACTTTAAACATTTTTTGTTATGGAGGTGCATTTACCATTCTCTTTTGGACTTAATTAGGAGAATAATCATCATCTAGATGTAATTTTCTAATCCTATCCTCTAAAGCTCATACTCACCTGGTTTGAGCATAGGCACTTTTGATGCAGCCACCATATATGCTGAGTATTGATCCATCTCTTGTAACAACAGAACCTTGAATGTAAAAGCAGTTTCTCTTTGAAAAGTTTTCAAAGCAACATGTTGATCGACTTGAATGGAGCTTGAATTCCTTAGCTTGTGTAAGGTTTAGTTATGTAAGGTAAATCCTACACAACTATGATAGAAACTTTGTAAAATATATCAAAGATTATGCGAAATCTAAACTTTGATCAATAAGAATATGCAACAAAACAGTAATTCTAATGAACACACAGATTAATAAACAAAGCTTCAATATATTAATACGAATACTCTAACTAGTATTAGGGTTACAAAACCTTGAAGCTATTACAATTTTATGAATGACTCGTTTTTGGTACATAAAACTCTATACCCTAAGACTTCCTTTTATACACCAAGGAGTCCTAATGGGATTACAATATATTCCTAAAACTTAGAATATTCTTAAAGATCTATTCTATAAATAACTCATACTTATCACGTAAGTAATCTTGATCTTCAAGCAATCTTTATCCTTTCTTCTGTCTTTATCCATCCTCTTTTGATAGTAGAAACTCTTTCAGCAGTCTTAATCTTTCAGCAGTTGTAACTTTGTACCAGCAACATTAACTTTTAACAAGCAGTAGTAACTTATACACTAGCATTAACTTAGCAGTAGTAACTCCAAAGATCATCATGAAGCCCTTTTTAATCTCAAATCAATCCCTCTTTCGTTGAGGGAGAGAATGCAAACACCACTGCCACTAAAGAACCTCCTTCTCACATTAAGGGGAGACTAAAGAACCAAGATTGGTAATTCCAATCTCATTAATCCCATCATTTTATATCACCAACTCAAGCTTAACCAATCACCTTAATCATCATTCATCCTGAAAGCTCTCAAGCAACTCTAAAGATTGATAAAGGAAAAGGGATTGCAACTGAGTCTGATGATGATCCCTCAAAGAAACTGGTTAAAGCCTTATCTATTGTTCGTCCTGACCCTGATGAACCAGTTAGAGTTGAATTCATGATTAATAGGAAAGTAGTCTACCTCACTGAACAAGAAATTCAAGACTACTAGGATAAAGAGGAACAAATCAAGAAAGATGAGGAAGAAGCCAGGCTGCTTGCAATAACCAAGCCTGAGGTGATCAAAGTTGTTCAGGAAGAGGCTGAAAAGATAGGACTTGATCCCAAAGCAATTAAAGGGGCAAAGGCTGGTGAAATGTTTAAGAAAGCTCTGGACGCTGAACATGATATTCTCAAAAGACAATATACTAAGAAAGTTAGAAATCTCTTGAGCTCAAAAAGCACAAGTACGATAGCTATATGTGGACTGTCAACAACAGACTGAAACCAGAAACTATCACTGATATCAAGATCCATCCAAAAACCAAGCCAGTGGTTATAATAGTCTATAGAGGCACTGATGGTAGAAACTTTAAAGTTCATGAAGCTCTTTTCTCTTTGTTGCATTTGGTATCTCAGAATTAGATGAATCTGAGGGAATCATTCCCAAATAAAGAAAAATGCAGTGGTAAAGTCTTGATGAATTCTTTAAGTTCGAGATACGAAAGACTAAAGAAATTTCCTGAGGAACTTAGAATTCATTCTGCTCTTCCTGCTTCAGCCCCTCAACAAGCATCATCCCGATCCTTAAGAAGGAAATGGAAGCACATGGAAATTGAGCCCAAAACAAGAATCCCTGGATTGGATTGCAATCGAGCTCTCCTTGAAAATGTCTTGTTCGTTAACAACATGGTCATTAAAGAACCTGAGTATGGAATTTTATTTACGGATGAATTTAGGGATCAAGCATTTCAAAGATGGAGTGACATCGACAAAGTGGGGATGGAAGCTCATGTGCCATATCTTGTAGCTGCATCAATGGTAAAGTCTACTAAAAATACAAGATTCAGCATGAAACTGAGGAAACTCATTGCTGAACACCCTGACCAAGAAAAGCTCAAGTCAAAGAAAGTCAAGCTGGAAGCTCTTGGATACAAAATGGACTGAAGTGTTATGTAATATTTTGTCAATTAGATAAATAGGTCCTTGTAACCGTTCCAATGATGTCTTTTTTGTGTTAAAATCAGTTTCCTAGATAGCTTTACAGAAATCAGTGTGAGAAGAAGCTGTATGTACTAACTCATACTGTTAAACAACTTCAGGCTATAAACTTTATATACTATTAGGGGAGATTGTTGGGCCAATTCAGTGCCTAATGATCTTTCTCTTAGGATTTGAATACAATTTAATGTAAGTGTAAATAACCTTTAACATTTCAAGGTCACTGAGTGAATAGTCGCTCAGTGATGTTACATCATGATGCGCAGCTGTGTCTACTAAGAATGACTCTAGCATTCAGTAAGGCGGTACTCAGTGAATGAAGCCTAGCCAAAGAAGAAAGGTTGATGGGTTTAGTGAGTCGTTGGCAATAGATCATTAAGCCCCATACGATTCTCCAAACAAACCTAAAAGACCTAAAGACATAGACTGAAGAATAGGCGGGGATATTTGAAAGCAAGATAAGTCTAAGATTTTTTCTCCAGTAGTCACATTTTTCCTGTAGAGGGTTAATAAGTCATGTTCAGTGTCAGGAACTGATACTTGGAAAGAACATTTGTCCCATACTTTGAATAAATATTGTAAAAGGACAAATCAGTACGCATGTACTAACCTATTTGATCTAAGATATTGTGCTTAACACACAAGGAGTTGTGACCATACCTAAGTAGTATAAATAGAACTCTTGTAAATGAGTAGATGTTAAGTTTGTGCATTTAAAGTCGTATCTTTCACAAACACCTACTCTTCCAAATCTACTAAGTCCCTGAGCAAGCTCAGTTAGTTAGCATAGTAGTTAACTTCACATAACACTTTAGGTTTATGCAAAGTTATTAGTGAGGAGATCACACACACGCACACATTGTCATTCAAATCCCACATTGTTGTTCACGCTCCACAATGGGGTATAATTCTTAATAAAAAGAGTTAAACATTGAAAAGTTAGTTTTGTGTCTTTTACTTGCTATTTAAATTTATGAACACAAATCTTTTCAAAACAACAATTAGTTTACTTTACTAGCATGCCATGAGTTAGTTAATAATAACTTTGTAGTTATTGTTCACTAACTAAGTGGGAACAACAATGACTAACGTTAAAGTTTTATCATAATGATGTGTTAAAGTATATAGAGAGCTTGCTCTAGTTTAGATTGGATTCTTTATAGTTAGTTGGTCGTATGACTAGCTAAGATACGTTATAGGTCTAACCTTTGGTTGGACGATTTGTTATTGTTTCTTCCCCAAACATGTTATAGCTTAGTTAGGGGCTAAAGTTTAGCATTACAGTTGTTATTTACTAACCGTAATGCTTATATGTTTAGTTGATATGGTTTCTAGGTTCAAGTGAGATTGAAAAGATAAGGAGAAAGATTAAGGTTGGAAGAGTATGGATTAGTAAATACCTGATTTTATGTTTAGTGAGCAAGTAAAGATCTCTACCATGCTTGAACAAGTTTAGAATCCCTCAAGTAGTTTTTTACAAGCGTCGTAAACGATGTTTAAAATGTTTATGTTTAGATTTGCAATCAAGATATGTAAAAGATTATGTGAAGTTAAATAATTTTAAAATGGGTTGAAATTTGATGTTTGGCATAACCCTCACATTTTAGTATTATTACTTTCTCGCGTGGTTAGGTTGATTGCATCAAATGTTCTATCTTTTAGTAACTATTTTCCTTGTTAAATTTCTCTTATTTGTTATATTTTTTATTAAAATATGTATTTAATTGCTTCATATTTCATTTTTAGGTACATTTAAGCATTGACACGAAAAGACGCGGAATTAAAATGGTGTTTTGAAGAAATTTTACAAAGTTGCTGGAACCAGAAAAGAGTTACAACGTAGGTAGCTGGATTGAACTACGCCATAACCCTCTTAGCCACTCGAAGCCATTTTGCCTAGTTAGCAGGAGTTATGGCGTAACTAACTCGTATGGGTTACGCTGCAACTAATTACATGATGAGAAATGAGTTGCTGGCATCATAGTTACGGCCTAATTGGACCTTTAAGGTTACGTCGTAACAAGGGTATAAAATCAATTCGAGAGTTATGAAGAAAGCTACGGCGTAACTCATAACCTTGGGTTACGCTGTAACTATACTAAATACGGAGAATATTTGTGCAAAATGGGAGTTACGGCGTAACTCCTCAAAGCTTGGTATGGTCTTAAACAAGCACCCAAAGCTTGGTATGATAGACTGAAAGCTTTTCTTGTTAAACATGAGTATAAAGTAGGAATGGTAGATAACATACTTTTTACTAAAATGAAAAGTTCAAATCTCATCATCGTTCAAATATATGTCGACACATTATATTCGGTTTGACTTGTCAAGACATGTGTGATGAATTTGCCAAAATCATGCATGACGAGTTCGAGATGAGCATGATGGGTGAACTTAACTTTTTCCTTGGATTACAAATAAAACAAATGGAAGATGGTATCTTCTTTAATCAATCTAAATATATTAAAGAAATGCTTAAGAAATTTAGCTTAGAAGATTCTAAACCAATGAAAACCCCCATGTCCTCCGATACTAAACTCACAAAAGACGAAGAGTGTGAGTCGGTAGATAGTACCAAGTATCGAGGCATGATAGGTAGTTTATTATACCTAACGGCAAGTAGGCCCGATATCATGTTTAGTGTCTGCCTTTGTGCCCGCTTCTAAGAGGATCCAAAACCTAGCGTATCTTCCGATACATAAGGCACTACGCACTTAGGATTATGGTATCCTAAGGGGACCGACATAGAAACCGTAGTATATGCCGACTCTGCTCATGCGGGAGATTATGTGGATAGAAAGAGCACTAGCAGTATTTGTACGTTTGTGGAATGTTGTTTGACATCTTGGTTCTCAAAGAAATAAACCGCTCTTGCTGTATCCACTACCGAAGCCGAATACGTAAGCGCCGGAAAGGCATGTCAACAAGCACTATGGTGGAAAACAAAGCTCTCATCGACTACGTCATTCGACTCAATGACGTTCCTGATCACTTGGCGACAACAAAGGCACAATTGACCTTGAGCAAAAACCCGGTGCAACACTCTCGTACTAAACACATCGAAAAAGGTCACCACTTTCTTCGTGATAATGTCCAGAAAGGACATATCTCAATCGAAAAAGTGTCCGTCGACAATATCGCCAACATTCTTACCTAAACCCTCAAACGTGAATTAGTTCAACTTTCTATGTACTTGGTTTAGGAATGATGGAACAACATTCCATAAATCGCTTCTCTTTTCTTCATGTTCAATTCGAGTTGTGTTCCATTCTGCGTCGTGACCAAATATACTCTTCATCTGAAGCTTGTTAGATATTTTTAATTCGCGAAATGCCAATTAAAACGTCACTCCTCTTTTGTAAAGTTTTTGTCAAAATTTAGTCCAAAAACCCTCAGCTGAGGGCGGCCTCCATATCACTGGCGCCCCCTGGATTAAAACGGGCGGCCCCCATATCGATATGGGACCGCCACCAGTGGAGCTTTATGTCTATCAAACCCATTTTTGCAAAACACAAAACCAAACAATCCCTTCCTCTTAATGCAACGACGAAAATGACCCACACACACTAAAAACACAAAATTGATCAAAATAACTCTAATTAAAGATAAAATCAACCCCTACAATCATCCCTAACATCATCAATATTAAGTAATTTCTTCTATTTTCTTTCAATTCATGTCTAGAGTTTATGATGAACACAAAAAGTGAAATTGAGGATTTTTCATTTTTATTGCAATTATGTGCAATTAGAACCACCAGAATACAATGTATAACTAATATGCTTTCCGTAGACGTAGGATTTGCAGGATTAAAGTGTGTTTGTCAAAAATTGTTCTCGCACAAAACCCCAATTTTATTTTCAAAATACTCACGTTAGGATCAAACATATTTTTTTTATGCATTGTTATAACACGCTAAAAATACATTTTGCATAACATGCATAAATGATTCTTCCTACAAAAAATTCATGATACATTAATTCATATGTATTTTTCGACATGTTTGGATGAGCAAAATAAGATTAAGGAGCGTTTGGGTTAACTCTTAGGTTTTATTTCTAGGTCGAGTTAACCATTACTCCACATATGTTGCATATAGGCACACACTAGGCACGAGTTCAAAATAACAATACATGTATAAGATAATAAAATATGATTTTGGTTGTCTTTATTTTAGGTGACAATGCCTCGAGTAACCGGACTAGATCATTAAAATACCCGCAACTACATTTCACTCATATCAAATGAATTTAATCAACCATTACAAAACACCATTGTAAGTCGTGAAAACGGTACTTTCATGAGGGTCGGGTTGTAACTCAAAATTTTGAAAACATGGGTCTTCTTATTGCCAAATTTGAGTTAATTGGTTTTGAGTGTTTGGTGAACATAAACAAACGAATTGTTCCTCGCTTTGTTCTTGAGTTTTATAGCCAACTTACATTTGACTATAATTCTGAAGGACACTTTGTTGTCAACTTTGTCATTCAAAATAAGTCATTTTCCCTCACTGTCGAAGAGTTCGGTCATATCTTGAAAATTCCTTTTGAAGGCCACGTCTCATACACCGACATGTGGTCACTTGACTACTTAGCAATAAGTGCTCCGTCAAAGGGTCATTACAAAACCACTCCTCCTTCTCCAAGTGTCATAAAGTCTCTTATTTAAACTCCTCGACAAGGTCAAGTAACTCGTACTCGTAATAAGAAAACTGTTGTGGAAATGAAAACGAAATCTTAACTCGTGAAATTCAAAACCACATGAAATCGTGGGTTGAAATCATTTATGAAAATGTGTTGTGTCTAGGAGTCATCGGGATCATGTCCCCGCTTGTCTTTGTCATATGCTTTATTGCATCGAAACCCTCACTCAATACAATCTAGCATTCTTTATTCTCAAACGAATGGAAATAACTCGAAACAAACCTAAGGAACTCTTACCTTATGGAATGATTCTAACTAGATTGTTCAATCATGTCGTGTCAATCTTTCCCGAGCTAGCAATTGATCGTTACATCTTGTATGATCGAGTCATGCATCCCCTCGCACCTTATTATGAGCGAAAGACACGATCAGATCAAGGCACGATAAGATTTCGTGACTCAAATCCTAGCACTTCCTCTACGGCTCTAAATCATTCATCCTCATCTCATCACATAGATGAAAATGTTGATTGACATGATGAAGACATCCTCTCACTCTAGATCATTCTATTACCTCAAACTCATTAGCTCTTTGTCAAATATTATCCCTAGAGTATTTGAAAACCTACCCCATGAAAGTCAATCTTTAAAATCATACTAAACCAAAATCATAAACCACCAAATTCAACATCGAGATGAATATCAGAAAGGGTTAAGGTCAATCGGAAAAACTCTAAAAGACATGATGAAGGGAAAGAAGAAATGAACAATGCTTGGAATATTTTAGCTATCTTCTATTAGTACTATTACTTATATATTTTTTAACATGCACTATACTTTAACATTTATCTATTTCTTAGGATCTATAGTTGTAGAAGGCAATCATAATTTGCCTTGGCGTGATCTTTCAATCTTTATCATCTAACAAGTCTTAGCTTATTCATTTGTGTACTTCTTGGATATCGTGAAAATTTTCGTGCTCATAAATGATCATTATTTGACTTTGTTAGAAGGATGCATGTTTGGCCTGTAAACTCTATTATTAAGTTAGGGATAGGTAAACCTTGAATTAGAAGATGCTTCTGCCACTTGACAAAAAGAGAGTCAAAACTGGAAAAATTTTGTTCTCCAGAAAACGGCCCCCATAAAGCATAGGCGGCCCCCAAATATATATGGAACCGCCAACCCCTTTATGGGACCGCGAATAGGATGGAACAAATTTTGCAGTCTTGCCTTTTTTTCTGTACCTTTGACCTTCCTACCTATAACCTCAAGCTGGCACTTCCCTCTTCAGCCAAACCATCCTTTGCATCTTTTTCTATCCAAGCCATGCTTTGACATTCTATCTCATCTCTTCTATTATTTAAATCACACAACTATCACACTTCACCATCACCCTCTTCATCTTCTCTATCTTCTTCACTTTCATCTTCAATGTCTTGCTCTAACCCTCCTCTAAATTTCTCTAGGAAACCTAGAATCTTGTGTATTTTTACAATGACTATCGGCTGATACCTTTAGGTATCAGCCATGTTTATGAAGATCTAATGTTTGGTTTATTTTTCTTGATTGATTAATTTTTCGAATTACTTAAATGTTACCACATAGATTACTTGAGTGATTTGAGTATTTTCATTTTCCTATTTTGTGAGGTGTTTTGTTGTGTCCTAATAATTGAATGAAAATTTGCTTAAAGGAAAAATCTTAAACCGTGGTTTGGGATACATTTTCATAAGTTTTCTAAAGTCTACTTGAGGACAAGTAGGATTCAAGTAAGGGGATATTTGATGATATTAAATAACGTCTATTTATTAGCATCATTTATCCCATATATTGCTCGTTTTATGTTGTTTTATATATGATTTGATACTTAATCGCTTATTTGTATGAATCTCAGTTATTATCGAGCATTTGACAAAAGATGAAGAAAAAGACGTGTTTTGAATCATAAACAAAGAGTTTCGTGGTAACCGGTAATATTTCCAGGGTTAAATATTATAAAATATTATAGTTTTGTATGTGGAAGTCTTTCGATCTTGTCAGTTTTCCTGATGAAAGCTGAAAAGTTAACTTCTGTTGACTATTTTGCGTAAAAGCGGTTTCGGTTTAACCGGGAGTTTGATGGAGTTTTGATTTCGTAAATGAATCATTTTTTATTCGTTTCCCTGTTTTAGAGTGATTATGAGGTTTTTAGTGCTTTCCCGGAAGTTTTCCCGCGTTTAGCGAAAACTCGTCATGCAGCGCGTACCAGCACGACAGTTTATTCGAGTATGGAGATTAAATGAAATTGGGAATGTGTTAATGGATTTATTTGTTTAATAAATTCATAATAATGATATAGCGTGGAATTTAAAACGTAAATTACGAGTGTGAGCCCTTAAAGTTATCAGAAAAACGGTTGTTTTCGTGAATTTCGGTAAAAGACTCTAACAGTCGTAAAAAGATTAAATTTTAAGTGAATATAAGTTGTCAAACCATATTTTGTGATTTGAAGTATTTTAAAATGGATGAGCAAGGTTCGGTTGAGTTTTGTCAAAAATTTATGTTTTCGGTCCGGAGTCAGCCGATAACGGCTCAAAATTGATTTTTGTAGCAATTTAATGTGATAGGTGTCGTATGAATAACTTAGGTTTATGGAAAAACGATTTTAAACACAATGAGAATGATAAATAAGTTTGGTTGACGTTATAAATAGATAAAAATTAAGTTTTTAAGTGATTCTGACACAAAAAGGAAGACCTGAGGCCTCCTAGGATGCTTGGACGCCTAAAAGAGATAAGATGGGACAAGAAGGCTAAAATCTTGCTTGTATGTTCCCTTGGTACACATTTATTCCTCCACCTTAACAAATTTTTCATCATTCTCTCATTTTTAAACAACAAAAAAAATTTCCATCTCTCTCTTTCTCCCTACATTCGGACGAGCCACAAGGAAGACAAGAAACAAATATTTTAAATGTTTTCTTAAGAACAAGGGTTAAGAATATATTATTGGGTTGATAGCTAGTAGTTTGGGTTGTGAAAACAAGGTTTTGGGTTTTATTTGCGCGTCACGACCGAACCAAACTCGTCAAACAAGTAAGTTTTTCAAAAACTATGATTTAAAGTTGTACTTTTGTGATTATGGTGATGTCTAGACGCTAGTTGTACAAGTTGATCGCCAAAAAGGTCAAAATTTGAAAACGAAAATGTAAAAAGGTGTGTTTGTGCGTCGGCTTATAAAAAGAAAGAAAGAAAAGATTTTGAGTTTAAATAAAATGGTTGTTGGGTAATTTTTCATTTTATAAAAATGCTTATAAGGGCTTATTTGGAGGTTTTGCTTATTCAATAAGCTAGGGAATAGCTTATTTGGGCTTATGAGATATTCGGTGTGGATCGTTTCGGTGTGGGCTCGGCCCAACCGACCCGTTTGGTTTCGTTCGGCCCAATAAAGGTGCGTTTGGTTTTGTTCGGCCCAAATAAGGGTGCGTTTGGTTTCGTTCGGCTCAAATAAGGGTGCGTTTGGTTTTGTTGGTCTGACACCAAGGAGGGCTCGACCCGCTTAGGTTTGGTATTTGGACTTGGTTTTTGGTTTCGAGCTTATTGCTTATTGATTTCGGCTTATATATTAAGCTTATGGCTTATTTAGTTTTTGGCTTATATTAAGCTTATAGCTTATTTAGTATTCGATTTGGCTTATTCGGCTCGGGGCTTATACGGTTTTGCTTATTAATGAGCTTATAGCTTATGTTTTAATTCGGCTTAATGGGCTAAAGGCCCATTGGGTTTCGATTTGTATTTTCGATTTATGGAAAGAAGTATGGACTAGTCATTGCTATCGGGCTAAGTATTTAAGACCATAATGGGCCATAAGACCCAATAACAAGTAAATGAATTTGTGGACTTTATGAATGGACTAAAGGGATTGTGTTGGTCTAAGAGATATTTTGTTGTATTTGTCGAATGTGAAGGGAGTTATTTTGCTACGTTTTGATAAAATGTGTTAAAAGTATCAATGTTGTCGGAAAATGCCGGGTTTGTGAAAAAGTGTTAGGTGTAAGACCTTGGAAAAAGTCGTAAAAACGTACGAGTCATGCCGAATTCTCAAAAGAAATTTATACTTGGAGACATTGTTTAAAAAGGGAATTTTTTAAGGATTTTAATAATAAAAAGTCGTTTTACTTGAGAACTTAATGCAAAAATAAAATATATTATCCTCGAAACTTTTTATAAAATTTGCTATTATCAATCGTTGTGTCGATTTTATTTGAGGAAACGAAGGATAATTTTTATAGAATGTTTAGAGTCGAGGTAAAAAACTTTGGGTCATGGACATATTTAATGACGAGGCGTCGTATCCCGTTAGCCTGATAATAAGACGCAAAATAATAATAATTTTTTTTTCTATTTAAGTTATTAAGTACATACACACACACACACACACACATATTTTTATTTAAGTTATTAAGTAATTTACAATATATATAATTTTATATATATTATATATCATATTATATAGGACAAGATTATATATCTACTAGGTTTATAGATCATATAAAAAGACAAATTTCCGTGAGAAGGTAAAATAGATTTTTTTTTTTTGGAAAAAGTTCTCAAAAATCTGGAAAAAATTTCACAAGATTCGTGCATTATTGTTGTTGCGAGTGGCTAGGATTGGTTCATTGGGTCTATGACAAATGTTGGGTCTATATTGATCTTAACTCATATAAGTCCATATTGTCCAAGAAAATTGTACAACATATTTATTTGTTTAACAAAACTTTATAAGTAAATAAATAACCATAACTTGACAAATAATTATATAAACTTTCCATTGCTTGTAAACCCTTATTTTAAACATGTTAACATATTTAAAACATTATCTTAACCATAAAGAAAATGGATTCGTGTATGTATGTACATGGTTTTTGTTTTATAAACTTCATAAAGTAAACCTAGGTGGTGATTAACATATACATCAAGTATGTAAACATGTAAATGAATAATGAAGATGTTAAAGCTTAAATAGACCTTAGAGACGAGTAGTAGGATGATGAACACAAGCTTACATTTAAGCTTAAACCCAATGAATCAACCACAAGATCAAACCCTAATTTGGAAAATCCTAATTATATTTCTTGTATACTTCTTGTTAAACCACAAACCCAAGCTTCCAATGTACTTGAATAATCTTAGATATACTTAGAATTAATGCTTAATCACTTGTAATCCTTTGGAATAAATTTTTTATGAGAAACCATAGCTTATAATTGTGAGCCATGGGTTATGGTTGTGTTGGGAGAGAATTGCTTGTGAATTTTACTTAGTTAACGAATGTGTGTGTTTAACTCTCCTAGTACTTGCCTTATATAGGATTGGTTAAGCCTTAACAACCTTAAATTAACCTAAGTTAGTTAGATGGGTTAGGAGTACAATTGTGTAAGGCCTTCTCCTCCTTTCTATGCATTTGGACGCCTAGGATGGCTTGGAAGGTACTTGAGACTTGACAATTACTAGAAATATGTGCAAGGTGTAAGGTACTTGGTCCTAGGTTGAGTTTACAAAGTACACTTGTGAATTTGTTTATTTATTTAGTGTGTATGATCATACATCCGGCCCCATGGCTCTATCAAGTGATAAATTAGTTAATTTTTATGTATTGGTATAAAAGTGGGTATTGGTTTGAGTATAGATGGGTATAGGTGCTTTCGGGTATGCCCGAATGTAATTTATTGCGAAACGTAAGCGTTTTACGTAACCAATAAAAATAAATTATGAAAAGTTATAAATTATACTCTTAATAATTATATAACACTTGCTTGACTTAAAATTTTATTTGTTTGGTGCTCGTTTACGTTAAATGTTGATTTTTAGTTTACGCGATTTAACTATAAGATAATAATTAAAAGCAAACGCGTAAAACTCTAAAAATAAATAATGGAATAAATGAAGTCGTAAATGATCTGAAAATGTGAAATGTTACATGATTGCTATGTGAATATTATGTGATGCATGATTGTTTGGATCGGATGGGTATGCCTACCCAATGTTTGTGAGATTATTGGATCGGATGGGTACGCCTACCCAGGTTGTGTGTGGTCTTGCCCTAATTTTAGTGCTCCAACTGGTAGGCCTTTTAGGTGTGTAAGTGACATATGGTTATTGTTTAACGGTGATGCTAAGGTTGTTTGCATATATTTACTGTCATATAGCACTATTGTCCACTGTTGAAATATTGGCACAACTTTTGAGTTTAAGGTCAAACCTACGAGCTCACCAACATTATTGTTCACGTTTTTTAGTATCATTTTCAGGTGTGTCAAATCAAAGGTATGTGAATGGTATTGGAAGATAAAAGATGTAACCCAAGGGGACTGGGTCGAGATGGTCATGATTATTGTATTTTGTCAAGTTTTTAACTTGTAAAGTTTCTGTAAACTCAAGTTTCATGAATGTAAATTTTAAAGTGTATGATCTTGTATCTTGTGCGATGAATGGTATCGTCGCATCCCGTGTTTCCGCCACTGACGAGGTGTGACAAGTTTGAGAGAGTCGACTGATTCTGACATCAATACGCCGTATCATTCTAGAAGAATACGCCGTATCTAAATACTTTGAAGAACTCAAGACCATTGCCTGACTTTGAAGAATACGCCGTATCCATACCAACAGATACGCCGTATATGATACTTTGGTCAACTATCAAGAGAAGCACGTTTACAGCCAATACTCCGTATCCAAAACCTCAATACTCCGTATTGATCAATACTCCGTATCCAAAGACCTAATACTCCGTATTGGTCAATACTCTGTATCCGAGGACCTCAATACTCCGTATTGGTCAATACCCCGTATCCAAAAATCCAATACGACGTATTGAAGGCAGCTGGAGAAATTTTTGGAATATTTTATTCGTGAAGCCCACGCTAAGTAACCCCAATACGCCGTATTGAACCTTTTCAATATGCCATATCGACTAATTTTCAGAGTCTATAAATACCAAACCCTAAATACAATTTTAGGTGGGCATTAACCACCAAGTTCGATTTCTAGACGAAAAAAAAAGCAAGCTAAGAAGGTCCTACAAAGTGGTCCAATCCATGGAAAAACCCTTGTAATCTCTACACTCCACTATACGCGTTCGGTTGGCATTATGTTTAATCGTTCATCTATGAATTTATGTATTGTTACAATGATTATCGGCTAATACCTTTAGGTATTAGCCATGTTTATGATAATATAATGTTTTGATTTGTCTTTATATCGATTGTTCTTTATTCGTTGCATGTTGATTATGTTTATCACTTCATACCTATTTATGTGCTTAATTATGTGTTTTACCTATCATTCAACTGGGTCTAGTTCTACATATTTAATGCGCTGCAACTTTGATGTTGTGTGGGCGTAGGCTAAGAGTTCGGGATAGAAGCACATAACACTTATTTATATAGCTAGACTAATAGGATCACCAATAGAAAGCCCTGTTTTGATCTATGATTAAGTGTATATGTAGACTAAGCCGGTGACTTAGGACTACACATAACGTTCTGTTTTCATAGGTAGTTAAGTGGGCGTGGACTACTAGTATATGAATTTCCGTTAAGCAGTAAGTTGGTAAAGCCTCCATGAGCTAGGATTCAATATAACCACCAATATAGTTTCCTAGATATATTATAATCAACGGTGTGAGCTTTATGCGGGTTTAGGTTAATTGTGACAGGATTAACTAGCGACAAACCTCGAGTCTAGAGAGAAGATCCACCTAACTTTGGAATGATATACCACTAACGAATTAATATAATCATTACACGAATAGACAATCAAGGCATATTATTAGATTAAACTCGCTAATACCTTTTCCCCATATTAGGCTTGACCGCTTCTTTATCTTTTGTTAATCACGTGTGTGTGTTATTAGTCATTATCTTAGGATAGTTAGAACTAAACTCGTGCCAGTCTCTCAGTAGTTTATGTTTAATTAGATTTAATTGGAATAATTAGGTTAGATTAGTACTACCCCTAGATAAATAAAATACCGATAGAATTAAAAGTTAACTTCCACTCTTAGTGATCGACACCCTACTTACCAAAGAACCTACAACTGATTCGGTACACTGCTTGTTAGTGTTAGGTAATAGGTAATTCGGCAAAATATAAATAATAAAACTTTATAACAAATATTACCTATACTAAACGACACATCAGAGACAATACACTTTGTCTTGTTTTTGTGCCCATGATGAGTATCATGGTGTTGCCCATGTAGTGGCTGAGACGTCTTGGTCGCGAAATCTTCATCGAGAGCTTCACTATGCTCTACATTATGCCACTATTGTTTATTGCGATAATGTTAGTGCGGTTTATTTATCTTCCAATCTCGTGCAATATCAATGCACGAAGCATATCGAGATTGACATTCACTTTGTTCGAGAACGGTTTGCTACAGTACATGTTCGCGTTTTGCATGTTCATTCACGCTATCAGTGTGCTGAAATTTTCACTAAGGGTCTTTCATCTGCCATGTTTGATGAATTTTAGACTAGTTTGAGCGTTTTGCGTCCTCCCGCTCCAACTGCGGGGGCTGTTACTGGACTAGATTGTTTGTATTGGGCTAAGCCCGTTTGGTCATTTAACACTATTTATATTGTACTTAAACTCATTATCCAGTTATGCAAATTACGCAAACTTACACTTGGAAGGACCAAATATTGCGTTGGTTTACATATCGAGCATATGCATAATGGGATAATTATACATTAATCAAATTACACAAAAAAAACTCTTAAAACAATTCAATATGGATAAAGGAACGCCTTCATGCACCAAATGGTTGGAAGATCACTTAATGTTAATAATGATCTATTTCGTCCTTGCGAAGACAATGAAGAAGTTCTTGGTCCATAGGTGTCAACCATAAGTGCAATTGAAGCCCTTATGTATCTAAGAAACTGTATCAGGCCTAACATTTCTTTTGCAGTTAATTTATTAGTAATGTTTAGTTCAGCCCTTATAAAAAGGCAATTGAAAGGAATCAAACACGTTTTTTTGATATCTTTGAGGAACTGTCAATTTAGGATATTTTATCGCAACGTTTCGAAAGAAGGATTGGTTGGTTATGCAGATGTAGGTTATTTGTCAGATCCTCATCAGGCTTGACCCCAAACTGGATACATGTTTATGAATGTAGGTACTACGATATCATGACGTTCTTAGAAACAAACACTAGTTGCAACATCATTAGATCATGCTGAAGTAATTACGCTACATGAAGCTTTTAGAGAATGTGTATGGATGTGGTCTATGACACAACTCATATTGACTTCTTGCGGACTAGAGAAAGATAGAAATCCAACTTTAATCTACGAAGATAATTTGACTTGTGACTTGCAAATGAATGAAGGTTATATCAAAAGTGACATAATAAAACATATATCGCCAAGGTTCTTCTCATATACACAAGATCTCATAAAAGATAATCAAGTCGAAACGAGATATATTCAATTTAGCAACAAATCAACGAATCTTTTCGCCAAGGCACTCCATACTATAATTTTCAGGAAACACATTCACAATATTGGAATGCGACATGTTCGAGGAATGTGATGGTTTACAAATGGCAACACCAGGGGGATTCAACTGCACGATAGACTCTTTTTTTCTTAGTTAAAGTTTTATCCCACTGGGTTTTATTTAGCAAAGATTGTAACGAGGCAATATTTTAAAGTTAAAATGCGATTTGAAAAATTGTCATCCAAGGGGGAGTGTTATGAAAATATGGTAAAAACACAAGTGTTCCAAGTTCATGATAGGTGTTAGTGTGTTAGAAACTCATACTAGGTGTCACAAATACATGCTAGGTGGATGATCAAATTTGTCAAATCTTATACATACAATATTTACTCAATGACTAAGTTATGTTGTGCTAGCATGGTAACCGCACAAAGCAGCGGTTTCGGGGACAAATGTTGTTTAACGATTTTCTAATTTTACGTTTTTGGCGAGTATTGTTTAAGATTTTATATAATTGATGAGTTTCTAAAGATTGTGTGTTTGTATTGTGTGAGATTATAAAGAACTAATATGTCATATTATTATATGCAAATTTAAAAAATCATTTATTTTAATTATAAACATATTAAATTAATTATATTAGTTTTAATTTATTATCGTAGCATCCAATTTAATGTGCAATTAGTGTATTTTTAATTTTTATAGTAATTGTATACTCATATAAAACATTAAAAATTGGGATTCGTGCATTGTCGAGTAAAAAAATAACCATGATTAAAATATTCACATCACCTCATCATTGTCGAATAAAAAAATCAACGTGATCAAAAAATTCAAATGACCCCACCAATGTAAAGAAAAAATAAAAAACTAAAAGAATTTTCAAAATGCACCCTTAACTTTAACATGTTTACGATTTTTTTATATAACAAACTTTATTTATCAAATATGGAGCGCGTTTCTATCGATTCATTCAGGAAAAAAAATGTCGCTAAAAAGATCGCCGACTTGCGAACAAAATGAGCCCAATATTGCAACGCTTTTAACATGCGGACGATTTTATAAAAAATGTTAAAGTTTAATATATATTTTAAAATATTTATGGAAATAGTCTTCGAGGTTATCGGTCGTTGCACGGTGAGTCCGAACGACTGACAAATAGTATTTGGCGTTATCAGGCCGTTAAAAAAATAGTCTCGCGCGTTCCGCGGCAGCGTGCGGGCGACGCACCTCGTTACTAATAATAGTAAGTGTGTAGTCTTAATAATTCAAAAAATAAATCTCCTAAATGCTTTATATATAGTAAAGATAAAGATAATGTCATGTATGCATAATGAATAAGTGTATTAGGGGATGTTTCTTTTTTGCTTAATGGGCTTTTAAAATCTTAACGTATGTAGAAAAAAATTTGTGTTTCTTTCTTACTTATTCTAGAACAATATCCTGGTTGTGAAAGGGGTTAAAAAGTGTGCCCTTTCCTTATCTAGGACACACCTTTTAAGAATATAACCTAATTTTCTTTCTTTTTCTTTACAATTGAACCATCAACAACCAATTTCACAAGCACATCACTCCTTATGGTGGCTCTACATCACCGATCTTCTACACCACAGGGTGCTTCGTTTTCATGTTGATCGATCTATAAAACACCCTTTATGATATAATAAAGAATCCTTATATTTTTATAGATATGGAAATAGATGATGCATGTGTTTTTTCATGAATGAAAAATAAAATCATTTGTTTTATGTTCATTTTTAGCAAGAGTGTTATGTGATTTGTTAGGGGGATTTTGGGGAAGCTCAATTGAATAAACATTTGATCGTAATTTTACTATGTTTTGTCATATTTGATTTTTAGTTATTAATTATTGATTATCTAGTTTTTTATGGAATGTGATTTGCTATGTTTTCAATTCTTGATATATGTGTTTTCATTAGTTTCGTGTTCATGAGGAAAAATGGCCATTACTGTTCTAGATATGTTCATTCAGTTCAAGAAAAATAAACAACAATTAGTTATTGATTTCTTTTTACAAACATGTCAAATGTATGCACAAAGACACTATATCCATTCAGGAAAATAAAACAAACAAGGATGACGTCATTGCTAAATTACCTTTTAGACTTTCTAAATGAAAGCTTAAAACCCTCTCGATTGGGGTCGTCTTACCCTCATCAAATCTGTGTTGAGCTCTTTGCCGTTATATTACATGTCCTTCTTCAAAGTTCCTAAAGGCGTTCTTAGCAAAATGTAATCTATTCGTAGGAACTTTTTTAATGGCGTGGAAAATGCGGAGAAGAAGATGTCTTTGATTTGTTTGAAGAAAATTTTAGCTTCTAAGAAGAATTGAGGTCTTGACGTTTCTAGCTTTTTTGCTCTTAATCGCGCTCTTCTTTTCAAATGGATTTGGCGGTTTATTGCTAATGGTTCTTCTCTTTGGTCCCATTTTATTACATCCATCTATGGTGTTCGTGGAGCACTTGACAATCCTCCTTCTTATTCAAGACGATTTCCTTTGTAAGCGAAGTCAGAAAGCTCTCCAATAAGGGTATTGATCTTCTTTCTCTTGTCAAAAAGAAAATAGGGAATGGTGAGGCAACTTCCTTTTGGAATAATGTATGGCTTGGTGATTCTCCCCTAAAACAAGCGTACCCGAGGCTGTATTTAATAGAATTAGACAAACATGCTAGTGTGGCTTCAAAGTTGAGAGATAATTCTCTTACTGGTTCTTTTCGAAGGTCTCCTCGTAGTGGTATTGAAGAAGTGCAGCTTCTTCTTCTTATTTCTAATACTTCTTCTGTTATGCTTCCTAATATTAGTGATAGATGGACTTGGCGGTTAGATTCTTCGGGTGTCTTCTCGGTGAAATCAGCGCGTGAATTTATTGATGATTCTTTTCTTCCGAAGGCGAATGTTCCTACAAGATGGGTTGAGTCTATTGCCATCAAGATTAGTATTTTTTCATGGAGAGTTTCTTTGGATAAGCTTCCCACAAGATTGAATCTTTCTCTTCGTGGTCTTGACATCCCGTCTATTATTTTCTGTCTTTGTAGTATTGTTGTGGAATCAACTTCACACCTTCTTTTCTCTTGTCAATTGGCTCGTCAGTTAATGCTTAAGGTTGCTCGTTGGTTGAAATTAGAGTATCAAGACTTCCTCTTATATGACGATTGGTTTCTTTGGTTAAATAATCTCAGAGTTTCCAAGCGTTTCAAAGATGTGTTCGAAGGTGTTTGTTATATCACTTGGTGGGTCATTTGGAAGTTTCGCAATCAAGTCTTGTTTCGGATTAATTTTCCTCGGTTAGATATTCTTTTTGATGAAATTGTTCAATTGTCTTTTTATTGGTGCTTTAGTCGCTGTAGTTCAAATTTTGATTGAAACACTTGGATGAAAAATCCTAGTTCTATTAATTTGTAATTTTTTCTAGCTCATTGCTAGTCTTTATATAAATTGCCGTTCAAAAAAAAAGTTGTATAAATACTCCTTAGGTGTGATGAAAAACTTGCACCATTTAAATACTCAAATGACACAACACTAGTGTTATTCATCTTATTCTACCTCCTCAAAATTTACTACTTATTCTTATACGATTAATAAAGTCTTATGTAAAGAAACTCATAATTGTTCATCTTTTTAGCGTATTGGCATATCTTGTTTTTAATTAATACTTTTTGTGAAAAATAAGTAGATGTTTCAGACAACTTACTACCATAATTATTTGATGTTTTCAAGAGATATATATTTGTAACTCGTGATAATACTAGCAGGGTATTCGCGCGTTGTGGCGGTGGGTACCATGTGACGATTAACCGAAGGAATAAAAAGAATTTGATCCCGCCGAGGTCTGATTCACTTGTTATTATCGGTTCCGACGGGTCAACTCTGGTTCATTATCGGACGACTTTTATTGGCTAGCCAAACTGATGGTGACTCCGGTTCCCGGTTAAACCCGTTGGTCCGGTCCGCTTTTCAAAACTATATGCACAATCATTTTAGAGAGACATCATATGTACGCTTTTGTAGATATGTGCTTTTAATTGTTGTACAATGTGAATATATGATTGTATTTTAAAGTAATGGGGTGTATTAATCATTTATTAATTACGTATTAATTATTTTTATTTTAAACGGTGTTATAATAGGAGTATTAATTATGTTTTAATTGTCAAACTAGTTTAAGACCCGTGTAATACACGGGCTTTTAAAAAAAATAGCTGATTAACTTAACATTTATAAGTGAGTACAAATTGTTACTAAAAAAATTTGCGCGTGTATCGCAACCAAATTTTCAGCATAAATTTGATTTACATTAAAACTTGAAACCATTTTAAAACATAATAGCTCATTGAATATAATACGGAATTCAAAATACTCTTCAACTCCTTTCATCCTTTGAAACATTAAGCTTCAACTTTATCAGCATCTCACCTTCAGGGCATTAAACTTGAGACTTAGATATTCTTTATTTGATTCTTTCATGTTTGTCAAGAAGGTCCCGTGACATGCAAATGTGCAGGCAAATGTTTGTCAAAAAGGTCCCATGACAATTTCAGAGAGAAATTGAATTTATGTTCTTTGAAAACTTCAAAGAAAGTAGCAATTAAAATGTTTGAATTTGAAAAACACTAGAGATATTTTACCTTTTTTAATGTCTTTTCTCAATCCACCTTTTCATGTAAACATCTTACGTAGTAATAATTTTTATAAATGTAATTTAAAAAAAATATATTTTATATTTATGACATCACAAGTTAATATTTTTTAATACAATGACCATTAGCAAAGTAACATCTAGCAAAAGACGACTAAAGAAAAAACTTTTGTTTATAAATAAAAATAGATAGATAGATTCATTATACCTAAAAATTAAACAAAGAAAAAATCAAACTAACAAAACAAAATTACAACATATGTACATTTCTAAAAGTCGACATCATGTAATCTGAAGAAGAAGATCGTCCCATTATAACAAAATAACAGAATACCTACCACAAATTCAATCGAAAAGTTAAATTCAAACCAAAGTTAAAACTACGAACCAAAGAAATACTCGATGAAGAAGTCAACCAAAGAACGAAAGCACATGCATGAATAAATTTGAATGAAATAATTTTCTTTGGATATGAGTGTAAAATTTAAAAACTAATGACAAACTATTATAATTTACAAAAGGCTATAGAAAAATAATATCTCAAAAAAGAGTGAAATAAAAGTAAAAAAAGTAGTATATTAAAACAAACAAAAAAATTAAAATAAATGGTATATGACATCATCAATTAATATTTTTAATTAAAACAACCAATAAAATAAAGCGATCAACTCCCCCATCGGATCCCCCCCACTCTCCCACATCGGCGATCAATACCTACCCTCACCTGATCCTCACCCTCCCATTAGCAACCCTACTCAATTCCCTCTATTTACTTATATCAGTTTCAATTGAATTGGACAATTAATAAAGGGTCAATGGGAGATTCTAAATGGCAAAACGTTACTTGGAAGAAGCATCGATCCGTGTTTGAAAGATTGAAATTCCCATAACCTAAGACGTCCAAGGTTGATGATCTTGCGAAGATCTCATTATCTATATATGTGTCTAATTTTCCTTCTCACCTAACGATACGTGAACTTTGGAACATATGTGGTAAGATGGGGACTCTTGTGGATGTTTATATTGCTAAACATAAGAACAAATTGGGCTAAATGTTTGCGTTTTATCGCTATATTAAGGTATCCAATTCAGATACTGATAACGCCCAAATTATACATGTTTTCTATGGCGTTATTTGTATATATTTTATCATTTCTCGTGAACTTTCGATACTTAAAAGCTTAAATTGCTTGCAGGTTCACTTGAAGACACTACATACTTAAACTCAAGGAAATCACACACTTTGGAAGAAAAATACAAAAGAGAAGAAAAGATATCAAGCTAAATGAACAATAAGTACGCCGTACTCCACTAATGTACGCAACACTTACCTATATAGCCAAAAACCGCCACACTTACCTTAAGTGCGCCGCACTTTCCATCTGATAAAAAGAATAAATGAAGACTTTAATGCAAGTGCATTTACACCCCAAGTACGCCGTACAATGTTTTGTGTGCGCCGCACTTTTCACCTAAATTCAGCCTATAAATAAAGGACAAATTTTCACTCTCAAATCATTCCTCTCCATTCTTCTCATTCCATATAACACACACTCAATCCCTCTCACCCATACAAACACCAAAACACCACTCCTTTGAAGAATAAAGATCTAACGATCAAGAACGAATACGGTTTTCAACTTAGTTATTGAAATAATGGAAGTTTATGTTAAATCTACTTTTGTTATGAACATTTTAGCCATGAGAGGCTAAATCTCTTATGACTACTCGGTGATGTTATGATAATGAATAAGCATTTGGTATGATCATGATCCCTTTAATCTCAAGCTTATGTTGAAATCATATTATATCTTATCTTGTCCATCTTTGCTTATCAACTTAAATTATATAGTCATATTAGTATAGGTCGAAAGACCTGGTATGATCTATGTGGTTTTAAAGATTTGTCTATGATCTTTATCGTTTGTGCCGAGAAATCCACTTTCGTAATTGATAAACAAATAAGCTTTGATATACTAGTGACTGGATTATTTAAGTGACACATTTGGTCTAGTTAACTAAATATAAGTCTTAAGTTAAGTAAGTAGTTTGTGAAAACGTTTTCTGATGAGAAAATCCTATTTATAAACTGAGGTTCCATTTTTGTGGTCTAATCATTTCCAACGCTTAAAAATTATTTGCAACTATCCGAGAAGTCATCTTTATTATCATTGGTAAAACAAAAAGTCATTTTCAAGTTAAAGTTTATTTTCTTTCTGATTATTTAAACACTGCTCAAATCCCTGTGGACGACCTGGTCTTACCTAAAAGATTATACTACATACGTAGGTTATACTTTTACCCGTGTGTTTCCCTATAATAAAATCAGTATTTTCAGTCATTATAAATTTAAAGCTTTTGAAACACATCAAAGTTTTTGGCGCCGTTGTCGGGGATTTTTAAGTTGTTCTACAGTCAACTCTGGAAATTTACTTTAATTCCCCCTCTTTTAAAAAAAATCGCCGTACAGTTTTTTGGCAAACTGACCAAAACAATTTCTCTCTTGGATACATACACGTGCTTCCAATTCTAAACTTGTTGAACCGTTACCTGAACCTAAACGTACTCTAAATCGAAGACTTCGTCGACGAAACAGAAGAGTTCCATACGATCAAAGAAATAATCCACCACAACACCCGAGAATTGTCTACCCGCCAGTTCTTAACATCCATTACTTCCGTCACTTTCTGATATTCTTGAAGTTAACGATCCAATGGATGATTGAACCATGTGGGCTGCCGACCAAAGTTGTCGCTCCTAACTCCTGGTTCTTCCTGCGGATCACTATTCTGAAACCGCAAACAAATTTTGCTATCAAAGTAAACCACTAGACTTTGTCAAAGGTAACCCAATTCGATGGTAGAACCAAAACGGATCCTCATAAACACATTCAAATGAATCTCTACCTCGGATCAGCGATATTGTTTAAAATAACAAGATACTGAAATGAAGCCGTCCGCCTGATGATGTTTCCCCTATCACTAACTGGAGACGCAAAAACATGGCTGGATGAACTCAACGAAGGAACTATCGAAACATGGGATGAACTTAGAACCGCTTTCATTAGCCGATTCTTTCCCCCAACTCTTTTTGACCGACTCCTCGGAGAAATCCGAGATTTCTCTCAACATGGAAACGAATCTCTAACCGATGCTTAGCTTCATGTGAAGGAAATGCTCCGAAACTGCCATGGTCATAATCTGTCCAAAGGCAACATTATAAAAATCTTCTATCATGGTCTTAGCGAAATAACCCAAGAAGTTCTGAATGTCGTAGCAGGTGGTATTTTCCTCTATAAAGCACCAAATCAAGCTTATCAGCTTCTCGAAGATAAAGTCTTACTCAAGCTCGACTAGCTAAAAATAAAAAAACCAAATCATCTCTTATGAAAACCGTTGCTTTCGCTGATGAAGGTAGCAGTAATTCTAATACTGACAAAATTATGGCCCGAATGGATGCCATAACTCAGAAAATGGATGCTCGGTACAAAGAACTCCAGTCTAACACTAAACAAACAACAAAACCAGATCTTGATGAAGATGATACACCTATTTCCCGAAGTAAGAAAGCCAAATTCAATGCAAAACTTTTCGTAAGACCTCGTTTTTTACAATGATTACCCGGACCAAAGGAAAAGAAATGAAAGGGAAAAAGATAATGAAAGAAAATAGAAGAGACTCGAATCGCGATAATTGACGTTCAAATGAATGGAGAAGTTAGAACCGAGACAACTACCGATCTAATACCGATGATAAACCATATGATCTTCAGAAACAATTCAATGATTTCATGAAATCTCAACAAACAACCAACGCTTTTGTCAAAGAAACGTTCATGGAATCTCAAAATGTAACTAAACTCGCCAAAAAATCACAAGCCTCATCCAGAATCTGAAACTAAGTTTTGACAAGACTCGCTGACAACAATCTGGTCGACCTTCACTAGATCCTCAGCCGATAACACACAACCAAACCCAAAAGGGCAACAACTCAAAGCCATCAACTACCATAAAATCTCGCAATGAGCATGTGAATGTCGTATTCACAAGAAGTAGTAAATCTTACAACCTACCAGTTAACCCAAATGATCAACAAAACAATTCTGGAAACCCATCAACTTCGATAGCAATGATGAAGACGAAGAACCTACACCACAACCAAAGACTCAAAATCCAAAACCAGTTAAAGAGACTCCGTTACCCAAACCATACAAACAAAATCTCGTATCCTCAACGTCTAAGGAAAGAGAAAATGGAAGCTCAATACGGAAAATTTCTTGACATGATCCGCGCAGTTCGAATCAATGTACCTCTTATTAATGTCTTAGTCGGAATGCCTAACTATGGAAAATTTCTCAAAGAACTCATAAGCAACAAACATAAAATCGAAACAAATCTACTCTGCCGCTTTTTTAAGCGATGAAAGTTTAGCAATGATCCAGAATAAATTTCCACCCAAACTCGGAGATCCCGGAAGTTTTCTTATTCCATGTAATTTCAACAAAACTTTCTCCTGCAATGCCTTAGCCGACCTTGGTGCTAGCATTAACCTTATGTCATATTCACTATATGCGAAATTATCACTCGAAAATCTAAAACCTACCAAAATGAGCGTAAGATTAGCCAATAGATCATTCCAATACCCTGTTGGAATAGCTAAAAATATGCTCATTGAAGTTGGTAAATTTACCTTTCCTGCTGATTTCGTTAACATAGAAATGGAAGAAGATAGTAAAGTTCCCTTTATTTTGGGACGACCATTTCTTCACACTGTTGATGCAGTTATTCGAGTTAAACAAAAACAACTCAATCTTGGAGTTAGAACTGAACGAATGATTTTTAATATTGATTCTGCGATGAAACACTCTTACTCGAACGATGATACCTGTTTCAGCATCGATGTTATTGATGAAATCTTAGAGGAAGATTTCGACGCTCTTTTAGATAAAGGCAGTAAAATCCTTCATTCCATCGAAGGAACCCTTCTCAAAGAAGAAATCTTCGCTGAATTTGATAAATTCATAGCAATGACTGCTGATGAAAACTCTGACTCTGAATCCGACACCGAAGACCTACCATTTGAGAAAATCACTATCAATACGGATTATAAAATCAAAACATCTCTTGAAGAACCTCCTATGGATCTCGAACTAAAACCTCTTCCTGATAATCTAGAATATGTATTCCTGGAAGAACCTTCGTTTCTTCCTGTTATCATCTCATCTCAGCTTACTAAAGAAAAGAAAAACAAACTCATATCTGTCCTTAAAAAGCACAAGCAAGCCTTTGCTTGGAAACAACTGACATTCCTGGTATCTGCCCATCATTCTGCAAACACAAGATACAACTTCTTGATGACAAGAAACCCGTTGTCCAAAAACAAAGAAGGTTAAATCCAAACATGCAAGAAGTTGTTAAAAAAGAAATCATGAAACTCTTGGATACCAATATAATTTATCCAATTGCTGATAGTTTTTGGGTTAGTCCTATCCATTGTGTACCAAAGAAATGTGGTATTACATTTGTCACCAACGAAAATGATGAACTTGTTCCAACAAGAACCGTTACGGATTAGCGAGTATGAATTGATTATCGTAAACTCAATGAAGCAATCGCAAAAGATCGTTTCCCTTACCTTTTATGGATCAAATGCTAGAGAGACTAGCGGGAAACAAATATTTTTGTTTCCTCGATGGTTTTTCTGGATATTTTCAAATTCGTATCGATCCTAATGATTAAGAGAAAACAACATTCGCATGTCCTTTCGAAACATACGCTTATAGGCGAATGCCTTTTGGTCTATGTAATGCTCCTGCCACATTCCAAAGGTGTATGTTGGCAATCTTTCACGATATGATCGAAGAATCAGTCGAAGTATTCATGGACGATTTTTCTGTATTCGGAAACTCTTTCGAGACATGTTTAAACAACCTTGATAAAATGCTCCAACGTTGTAAAGATGCTCATCTGTCCCTTAATTGTGAAAAAATTGTCACTGAATTCTTGTCCTTAATTGGGAAAAATGTCACTTCATGGTCAAAAAAGGAATTGTGCTAGGACACAAGGTGTCTAGCGCCGGACTTGAAGTCGACAAAGCAAAGATCGACGTAATCTCAAAACTTCCACCCCCTACTAATATTAAAGGTATTAGAAGCTTTCTCGGACATGCCAGTTTTTACCGACGTTTCATTAAAGATTTCTCAAAAATTGCTGGACCTCTAACCAAAGTGCTTGAAAAAGATACTCCATTTGAATTCGATGATGAATGTCAGAAAGCATTTGAATTATTAAAAGAAAAACTCACATATGCTCCTGTGATCGTATGCCCAAACTGGAATCTTCCATTTAAGCTTATGTGTGATGCAAGTGATTTTGCTGTAGGAGCCGTCTTAGGTCAAAAAGATGGTAAAAACTTTCACCTGATCTACTTCGTAAGCAAAACCCTTAATCCCGCTCAACAAAAATACACCGTAACCAAAAAAGAGCTTATGGCTTTAGTTTTTGCATTTGACAAATTCAGATCCTATCTTATTCTCTCAAAAACTATTGTTCACACCGATCATTCAGCTTTAAGGCACTTATTCAAAAAGCAAGATGCTAAACCACGCCTTATCCGATGGATTTTACTTCTGTAAGAATTTGACATATAAATCAAGGATAGAAAAGGCACAGAAAATGTTGCTGCCGATCACTTATCTAGAATTGAAAACGATGAGTCAAGTGATGACAACTTTCCCGAAGAAACCCTTATGGAAATCAATACCAAAGATGAACCTTGGTTCGCAGACTTTGCAAACTATTTGGTCGGTGATATTATACCAAAAAGGATGATGTATCAACAAAAGAATAAATTCTTCTCTAACCTTAAACATTACTTTTGGGACGAACCTTACCTCTTTAAAGTATGTTCTGACGGTATGATAAGACGATGTATATCTGGACCAGAAACTCGAACTATCTTAGATCAATGTCACCACGGACCAACCGGTGGACATTATGGACCCAACATAACTGCTAAAAAGGTCCTTGATTCAGGATTTTACTGGCCAACAATCATTAAAGAAGCTCATACTCTAGTTCGCTTAAGTGAAGCATGCCAAAAAATAGGAAATATATCAAAACGTGATGAGATGGGCTTGAATAACATCCAAGTATGTGAAATTTTCAACATATGGGGTATCAACTTTATGGGACCATTCCCGAATTCATATAAGTTTGAATACATTCTTGTCGCTGTTGATTACGTATCTAAATGGGCCGAAGCTCAAGCTTTACCAACCAACGATGCCCGAGTGGTTATAACTTTTCTAAAGAAACTATTTTGCTGTTTCGGAATGCCCAAAGCTCTAATCAGTGACCGAGGTACTCACTTCTACAACAAAATAATGAAAAGAACCATGAAAAGATATGGAGTTAACCACCGTTTCTCCACATCATATCATCCTCAAACCAGTGATCAAGTTGAAAACACGAACAGAGCTCTTAAAATAATTCTTGAAAAAACTGTTAAAGACAACCCTGCTATATGGTCAAAAAACTCGATGACGCTCTGTGGGCTTTTCGCACTGCCTACAAAACACCTACCGGTACCACACCTTACAAACTAATATATGGAAAAAACTGTCACTTGCCATTCGAAATTGAATACCGTGCATACTCGGCACTGAAGAACTGCAACCCAGATCTCATCGCTGCTGGTGAAAAAAGAATGTTTCAATTACACAAATTAGATGAACTTAGACATCAAGCCTATGAAAACTCTCGTTTGTACAAAGCAATAACCAAAGTCTGGCATGATAGAAAGTTAAGAATGAGAAAAGAATTCAAACAAGGAAACAAGGTTCTGCTATTTCACTCAAAGTACAAATTTAAACAACCCAAACTTAGATCTCGATGGATAGGACCTTATATCATGAAACATCAATATCCATCCGGATATGTTAAACTTTATGGAAAAGATGGAAAGACGTTCATAGTCAATGGCCATCGACTTAAACTATATCATGAAGAAGACAATGACTCAAGGGAACCAGTTACTCCCTTCTTCCCAAAAGAATGACTCTCGAAGTACGAGTCTAGCTAACGACTCTCTTAAAAATTAAGCGCTTCTTGGGAGGAAACCCGTGCTTCACTTAAGTGTGCAGGAGTCCCTCCTCTATTCTTCTACTAATATATTTTATTATCTTAAAAAAACAAAAATATTTTCTTTTTGTGTGCTTTTGTTTGTTTACTCTTATGCAGGTAATTTAGCTTAAAGATATGGAAAATTATGATGTTTGCTCAAGAATATCTCTCAGCTATACACTCTTTTATACCCCAGGAAGTACCGTTGTCCCTTAATTTTCTCTATTTTATCTCTATTATTAGTTATCACATTGAGGGCAATGTTCAACTTAAGTGTGGAGGAGAGCCAAATAGGAAAAATTAATCATATCCCTCCTTGTTTGCCTTGTCAAAAAATTCTTCTAACTAGTATTTTATGAAAAAACTTAATATATATATGCTTTCAAAAATATAAAAAATACTCTTAGTAAGGTAAATCTAACCGGATTAACATTATAGCTAGCACATCCTACTCCACTAAATTGTGAGCATTCTAAGCCTATAAGAATATTCGGGTATCCACCTTTTGTACCCAAAATAATTGATGCATTTAGCTTGTTTAAGTTAAGGAATGAGTAATCATATGTATCTATTCCATCGTTATGGATATGTATATGTGGTTTTGTCACCTTTTCTAGAACATTGGTATTGGTTTATCATTATATTTATGCGAGCCGGTAATTTAGAAGCTCTAAAACTTATGCTTGATCATCATTTACTAGACCGCGGTGAGGTTAATTTATAGACAAAATCGTATGATAAGAGGTGAAATAAATCCCTATGTAATCATGTATCTGCAACACTCGCTTTTAGTGTTGAGATCCCTAAAGTATCCCAGGAACAAGAAAAATGTGCTCAAGTTTTGTGCCAGCCTTAGTTATCAAAGTATTTGGTAAAAAAAAGAAAAGGAAAAAATAAAGTTCAAAGTATAAGGCAAAGTTCTGGCACATGGAATTAAGTATATGCTATTCACCCTCATCAATATCACGTTTTGCCTCTTTGAGATTTTTGTCTAGGTGCTCACGCCGCAACAGACATGTTTATGTGTTAAGTACAAGCCTATGGTAGCTGTCTAGATTATGTCTGTGCAAATTAAGTGTTCTTCACATATATATAAACCCTATCTTAGTGGCATAAGTGAATTAAAATCAAACACTATCCCTATGTGAGGTGCTATGTTATATGTCTATGCCTGAAAAGGTACCTAATGTGCAATCTCTTATAAAATCCAAATTTTCTCCACGTCGCGATAAATGATTTATTTTCTCGCTTCAATTGCTTGAGGGCAAGCAATAAGCTAAGTGTGGAGGGATTTGATAACGCCCAAATTATACTTGTTTTCTATGGCGTTATTTGTATATATTTTATCATTTCTCGTGAACTTTCGATACTTAAAAGCTTAAATTGCTTGCAGGTTCACTTGTAGACACTACAGACTTAAACTCAAGGAAATTACATACTTTGGAAGACAAATACAAAAGAGAAGAAAAGATATCAAGCTAAATGAACAATAAGTACGTCGTACTCTAATAATGTACGACGCACTTACCTATATAGCCAAAAACCGCCACACTTACCTTAAGTGCGCCACACTTTCCATCTGATAAAAAGAATAAATAAAGACTTTAATGCAAGTGCATTAACACCCCAAGTACGCCGCACAATCATTTGTGTGCGCCGCACTTTCTCAATTAACATTCAATGCTAGTGCATTTAATCACCAAATACGCCGCACAATGTTTTGTGTGCGCCGCACTTTTCACCCAAATTCAGCCTATAAATAGAGGACGGATTTTCACTCTCAAATCATTCCTCTCCGTTCTTCTCATTCCATATAACATACACCCAATCCTCTCACCCATACAAACACCAAAACACCACTCCTTTGAAGAATAAAGATCTAACGATCAAGAATGAAGATGGTTTTCAACTTAGTTATTGAAATAATGGAAGTTTATGTTAAATCTACTTTTGTTATGAACATTTTAGCCATGAGAGGCTAAATCTCTCATGACTACTCGGTGATGTTATGATAATGAATAAGTATTTGGTATGATCATGATCCCTTTAATCTCAAGCTTATGTTAAAATCCTATTATATCTTATCTTGTCCATCTTTGCTTATCAACTTAAATTATATAGTCATATTGGTATAGGTCGAAAGACCTGGTATGATCTATGTGGTTTTAAAGATTTGTCTATGATCTTTATCGTTTGTGCCAAGAAATCCACTTTCGTAATTGATAAACAAATAAGCTTTGATATACTAGTGACTGGATTATTTGAGTGACACATTTGGTCTAGTTAACTAAATATAAGTCTTGAGTTAAGTAAGTAGTTTGTGAAAACGTTTTTTGACGAGAAAATCCTTTTTATAAACTGAGGTTCCATTTTCGTAGTCTAATCATTTCCAACGCTTATAAATTATTTGCAACTATTCGAGTAGTCATCTTTATTATCATTGGTAAAACAAAAAGTCATTTTCAAGTTAAAGTTTATTTTCTTTCTGATTATTTAAACACTACTCAAATCCCTATGGACGACCTGGTCTTACCTAAAGTATTATACTACATACGTGGGTTATACTTTTACCCATGTGTTTCCCTATAATAAAATTGGTATTTTCAGTCATTATAAATTTAAAGCTTTTGAAACACATCAGATACCCTAATTGATTCTCTGAACAAAGTTTAGATTGGGAACCTTCGCTTGCATGCCAATGTGGCTAGGTTTGATAGGAAGGAGGTTACGAAAGCTTCTCATGCTAATGTTAAGGTTGTTCCCTTTGTTGCTAATACTGCTAATACCGATCATAATGTTTCCTATTCTAGTAAAGCCAATTCATATGCAAATGTTGCTAAGGCTCCTATTGGTGAAAATAGGACTACTAAAATTAAGCATGATGCTAGTGGCGATACTATTACTCCTCCGAAAGAATTAAAACAGACAATTCCTACTGATTTTCCTTTAGCTATCCTTGGCTGCTATAAGGATCTTTGCTCCATTGAAAACACAAGAACATTGTGTCGGAGTGAAGGATTCTTAGATGTGGAGTTTAAATACTTAGGTAGTTTATGGGTTTTTTTTTAATTTTCTTCATTGGATGCTCGAAACAAGTTTCTGAAACATGAAGGAATCTTGTCATGTTTTTCTTCATTGAAACCATCGCACGATGATTTTGTGGTAGATGAACGACTTATTTGGCTTAAAATTGAAGGTATTCCCCTTAGAGCATGGAATAATGATGTGTTTAACCAGGTATGTAAGAAATAGGGTGAAATGCTCTTTATAGATGATTCGGATAAATGTAACAGGCTTAGTAAACGGATTTGCATCAAGTCTTCTCATGCGATGTTTATGTTTGCTACTATTTTGGTGTCTTTGACCGATGTTATATATGTTATTAGGGTCAGAGAATTATGCAGCTGGACTCCTACCTTTTTGAGGGAAAATTCTAATAATGATGAAGATGGTTCTATAGGATCGTTTTATCAAGAGGAAGAAGAGTTGCCTGGGGGAAATGATGCTGAATCAATATTGGGTATAATAGATGACATAGGCGAAGTTAAAGCAGATCTGGAACAAGTTCTTCAAAGCAAAGACAATGACTCTCCTAATGATTTTGGTGATGATAGAAATAATGATTTTAATGATAAGGAACTGGAGTGTGCTTATGAGGTTCTGGATGATTTCAATAAGGATTCTACTACTAGAGATTTGGATGGGGATAATTCTGATAAGGTTAATCCTAATAAAGATATTGGTGATGAACATCCTGATAGTGATCCTTTCGGTCTTGATCCTCTCATTAAGCAAAGGTGTGGCAAAGTAAACAAAGAAAAGCGTTCTGTGACTCCTGATTTTTCACCAGGTTTTACTCCAATCTCCTCTAGTAATCTAACGAGCTCTTCTGGTAATAAACCAGGAGATGATGCTTCTAAACAACATTCTGGTTTCTCATTACTTGAACGTTTGGAGGAAACAATTAAGGTGGGCACGGCTTTGTATCTTAACATAGAAGGTTATGAGAACACTATAACATCCTTAATTGCCGATAATGAAGAGCTTCTAGTGAATAAATGAATGCTTTATCTATAAATGTTCAAGGTTTTGGAAACCTTAATAAAAGGCATTAGGTTCATGATTTGTGTAATAGGTATCCGATTAACTTACTTGCTTTACAAGAGACAAAAATGTCCCACGTTGATTTATGGATGTTGCGTCAGGTTTGGGGTAATTCCTAATTCGACTTTGCCTCTATTTCTGCCAGAGGAATGTCGAGTGGAATCATATGCGTTTGGAACAGCCTTGTTTTTCACAAATCCAGAATTTTATGTAACGATAATTATATGCTTTTTGAAGGTCTTTGGATTCCTAATGATGTTCGTCTAATGTGGATTGTCGTTTATGCTTCTCAAAACTTGTCTACTAAGATCGCTTTATGGTCTTCATTGGTTAATATTATTGGTGCTTAGGATGGGAATTTGGTTATGATGGCCGATTTTAACAAAGTTCGTAAAGCAGGTGAAAGGTTTGGATCAGTTTTTAAAGAGAGACAATCAGGCATCTTTAATGAGTTTATTAATAACTCAACTCTTATTGACATCCCTTTAGGAGGTTTCAAGTTTACATGGACAGACAAATGGGGTACTAAAATGAGCAAGTTAGACTGTTTCTTGGTTTCTGAATGCTTTTACGAAAACTTTCCTCATGTCACGGGTGTTGTCTTGTAGAAAGGCATCCCGGATCATCATCTTATTCTATTAAAATATTTCAAGGTGGACTTTGGCCCTACCCCATTCCGCTTTTTTCACTCTTGGCTGGAATTAGATGGCTTTAACGATGTGGTTGTTCAAACATGGACGCATGATGGCATCGTTGAAGCTAGTGGATTCATCTCCTTTAAGAAGAAACTTCAAAATCTTAAACGGGTCATTCGTGATTAGGTTATCTCTAAAAAAGTTGATTCCAACAAACTTAAAAGAGAACATCAACTAGGTTAGCTTCTATTGACGCCAAGGTTGATCAAGGGTGTGCTAATGAGGAAGATTTCATCAATCGTAGAGAATCAACAGAAATGTTGGATGACATCTTGTCGTTGGAATCAAAAGATTTAGCTAAAAAGCTAAAATCAAATGAGCTATCGAAGGCAACGAAAATACTAGTTTTTTCATGGTACTTTAAAGAAAAAGTGGCGACAACTTGCTATTAACGGGATTCTAAAGAACGAAGACTGGATTGAAGAACCTGATAGGGTTAAGAACAAATTTTTTGAACATTTTAGTAAACGGTTTCAGCGTTTCAATGGGATTCAACCAACTTTAAATATCGACATGCCAAATATGCTTTCTCCTACGCAAAGAGATTCTTTAGAGATTCAATTCTCTCATGATGAAATCAAACGGGCGGTTTAGGATTGTGGTGGAGATCGTGCTCCAGGGCCTGACGGATTTACTTTTAAGTTTATAAAGACTTTTTGGGACCTGATCAAAGATGATGTGGTTCATTTCGTTAACGAATTCTTTTTTTACAGGTTTAATTCCTAAAGATTATAATTCTTCGTTTATCGCCCTGATTCCAAAAGTTTCTAATGCAAAGTTTGTTAATGATTTTCATCATATTAGTCTTATAGGATGTCAATACAAAATCATTGGCAAACTTCTTGCAAATAGACTTGGTTCGGTTATTAGAAGTTGCATTAGTTCCGAACAATATGCTTTTATCAAAGGTAGAAATATCTTAGATGGTCCCCTTATTCTTAATGAAGTTATGGCTTGGTATCGCAAAAGCAAGAAAGAGCTTATGGTCTTTAAAGTTGATTTCGAAAAAGCTTTTGATTCTCTAAGGTGGGATTACTTGGACATGATTATGGGAAAACTTGACTTTGGTCACAAGTTGCATTTTTGGATATTTGGTTGTCTACATAGTGCTCGTTATTCTGTCCTTGTTAATGGGTCTCCTGCTTCTGAATTTGATATTTGCAGGGGTTTACGACAAGGAGATCCCCTATCTCCTTTTCTCTTCATTTTAGCTAGGACGCATAAGGTAGAAGCGATGGGCATTTTTAAAGGTGCTAATTTTGGTAATGATAACATGCGTATCTCCCATCTCATCTATGTCGATGATGTTATTTTCATAGGAGATTGGTCTTACTTGAATGCTCATAATCTTCTTTGTATGCTTCGTTGCTTTTACCTTATATTTGGTCCAAAAATTAATGTCAATGAAAGTAATATTCTTGGAGTAGGTGTTCCTGAGGCGATCGTCTCCAACATGGCTTATTCTATTAGATGTGGGGTTGCCAGCTTTCCTATGAAATATCTTGGAGTTCCTGTTGGAGGTAACATGGCTTTATGTTCTAATTGGAAAGCCATTACGCAAATTTTCTCTTCCAAACTTGCTCTTTGGAAAGCTCGTTTATTATCTGTTGGAGACCGGCTTTCTTTAATCAAATCTGTGCTTGGTCACCTTCCAACCTATTACATGTCGATTTATCCTATGCCCTCTACCATTGTTAAGAAGCTT